>JBBPQG010000380.1:0-21530 GCA_038092395.1 Boletus variipes var. fagicola | reverse complement strand
TGATGGCAGCTTCTTTCAGGTAGGATCCACTCCGCGTCTTTTGGATCCCGGCTTACTCAGTTACTGCACCTCTCGCGCGAGACTGCTTAATTCAGCAATACAGGGTGCACCCGTGATTGGGGCGTGCACTCGATGCAAGTGATACTTGTTTGATGTTCAACATGATGAGACTGAATGTTACTGGATTTGACACCTTTGTAAAGTCGTCACTAACACGCGCTTCTTTACTGTCCATAGGGAGATGATCCTCTCCCTCAAAGCGAATATCACGAGAGCCAGAATAGCAATGCTCCACTGATAACAATGACAGGTGCTGATGAGATGGAATTGTTGGGGAGGAAATACGTCATACCTGCCCTTTATTCTGCAACGTTCCCAAGACCAGCCTGGCTTGGAAATACGGGAATATCTTGTCGCTTTCGTGATCCATGATCCATGGTTCGGCCATCGGACGGCGTGGTGATAAATGCCACCTGTGCTATGCGTCTTGGATGGTGACCGAGCCTATAGAAGAAACTTATTTTACTGAAAATCAAATTTGTTGCCAAGGGCAGAGTCGTTAATTGGCGCCACGATGATCATCGAACCAGTTTATTGAAGCAACCTTCCAAGACGATTTGAGAAGGAGGTAGTAGGGTTGCGGCGTGCGTTCATTGGATACGGAGTTGCGTTGAGCGAGTGGCGCAAACTTAGTGTGTGAAGCAAGAAGCCCGCAGTCGCCAGTGGTGATAAAGTTCTCGAATCAGTTTGCGCTTGATCCACGCTTGAAAGCACGGTCGAATTCGAGGTATGTAGAGCCCTCCGACGACGGGCGCGACAGATGCGGCCATGTGCTCGACTCAACGCTGTCTTCAACGGCACGATGCCCTTTCCATGTTGAGTTGGTCACGACGCCACACCGTCTCCACCGTCCGAACTCCTTCGTCCTTATTTGTTTCTCTTTTCCTTTCCTTTCAGTTGTTACTTCACGACAGACCGGCAGGATGGAGGCTTTCCGGAATGGCTTCGTAGACTCTGGCCAGGCATGAGCACCGCCGCACTTGCCAAACTCCTCGGACTGACCCGAGGCGGGGATCATCTCGGAAGACCTCGACAGCGGCACATGAACGTGTGCCCGCTGTGGCAAGCGCCAGGAACATGGCTGTCCAGGTGGGCTGGCCAGCCCCAGTACTGGGCACGGTGAGCCAAAATTGATCGCCAGTTCATTTTACCTGGAGCGACTTGTTGACCCAAAGGTCTGTCCCGAGCTGGTCCACACACGCTGATGAAGTCCGATGAGTAAGGTGTCCCAAAATATCGCTGAGGCACTCTTGATCTCCCTCTTCCTACTTGGTTTTAGCGACACTCCTTCCAGTGCCCATTGCAGCCAAAAACGACTCACAGATCCTCTCACGAACGTCGCCCACCAGGGCAATGGCTTGCCGTCTGAACAATCACGTATGTTATGCGTGTGGTGGTTATCGATCGATCTCGGAATTTAGCCATATTTCTTCTTCTTCCACCCCTCCTGTTGCAAGGTTCCTATTCGCATCCGTGTCGCTAAGCCTGTCAACCTTGATGCCACAATAATTTCACTTGCTTGCCCTTTTCGGGAATTGGGTTGGGTTATCGCTCCCACATCAGGTTTGTCTCCTGGTTTGGCACCCATTCCTGCCGGATTATGTACCCGTCTTCAGTTTCAGAATGCGCTTACTTATATCCTTAAGGTTCAGCCCAACATGTCACGACCTTGCACCCCTTTACCCATCCCTCCGGAAGGCGTCTACAGGTCCTGACCATACTTGTCGCGCCCTCCGTATCCCGACACACCTTCCCGGCTTCCAGCATGGCCATGGATTATGATGCCTACGATGCCCTGCTCCATCACATCTTCAAGAGAGTAAGTGTTCCCATCTCCTTCATGGTTGCCGTCCGGGAATTCAATGTCGCTAGACCCAAGGAGATGCTTGGTTCAAACCTTCAGAAGAGAACATCTCTGCCGGAGTCTGCATCCGAGTGGAACCGGGGCACTTCCGGGTCTTCCCTTACGAAAATCCTTTTCTTGCGCCGTTTGAGGCAGCGATTCGCACGCTGAATCCCGTCGTCGCGGTTAAAGTGCGCAGCGCTGCAGTCCATGCAGCCTTGGCAACTGTGTCCGTCTCCCATTGTCACTGACCGAGCTTTGGGACTCACCTATATCACTTACGCCACTCTCCTGCAGATCCGACGACGCGACTGCAATCTATGTCGATCATAATACTCGCATCCAAATCCTCGATACAATGGTTGCATTGCCGACCGCAGAGAAGGAACAATGTGGCGCCTTCATCGTACAGTTTGCTCCTTTCGGCATCCCTTGAAAACTTTCTGACATAATTTCGTACCACTTAGCGTGACGAGCGTGTGCTTGTTCTTTGGTCTGACGATCTGGATGGGATTGTTCCGCTATGCCGTGACTTTGAGGCAATATTGATCAAACTTGTCTGGCGGGCTCGAGGCAACGTCTCCGTCCCTCCTTCGGAGTTGTCTTCCAATAATCCGTCTGATGTGAATCTTGACGAGAAGTCAAAGGAGGTTTCATCAGATGTTGTCGCTGTCGTCGAAAAGGGACACGTTGACAGAGGCACAAATGCACAGACAATATCGCTCTGGAAGCTATTCAGCTGGCGCTCAACTCGCTCTGGGCATCAGAAGGATATGGAACGGGCAGCACCAAAGCAACGTCAAACGAGGCTCATCGCCCCCTTCTACAACGGTCTAGGCTGCGCAGTGGCCCTTTGTAAGCATCTACTTTGCCATGATGCTCGACTGACGCAATTTTCTCAGTCTTCATCGGTAGTGGAGTTACCATGCTTTTGCAAGAGGCGCTCTTGGACGGAAACTGGATCAGATTTGCACTTCTTGTTACTGTGCCTTTCACGTTTTGTGTCTCCATTGTGAGTACCTCCAAGTCACCAAATTAGATTTGCGCTCAACGAACTTTCCAGTTCTTCTGCAATCAGATTATCGCCAATGTTGGCATGATGTAGGTCAACTGTGTGTGGACGCTGACACTGTCTGACCTCATCATTGCGCAGGATCGGACCTGTCTCGCAATACTATGAGAATTCTCGCTACTATTCCGCTGTGAAACCTGAACCCAACAAGGAGCTGGACGCCAATCTCCCGCACATTACTATCCAGATGCCTGTCTATAAAGAGAGCTTGGAGCAAACGATGTCAGTATCCATTGGAGATAAATTTCGGTTTATCGCCACTGACTCTTCTTTGCAGCACGCCTTCTGTCTTTCATCTCAAAAAGGCTATGCAAACTTACGCTCGTCAAGGAGGATCGTCAGCCATTTTTGTTCACGACGACGGCCTCCAGTTGGTATCCGAGAAGGACCGCGAAGCACGCATCGCATTCTACGCGGATCATAACATCGGATGGGTCGCTCGCCCTGCTCATGACTCATCCCCTGGTGGTTTTAAACGTGCTGGGCGGTTCAAGAAAGCGTCCAATCTGAACTATGGTCTTGCTCTCGGCCTGAAATTGGAAAAGCATCTCAAGGAGCTCCAGGAGGCTGAGGAACGAAAAGAGTTGGACTATGCCGACGACACACCCCTCGAGGACCGCGCGTTGCACATGGCATGCGACGAAGTGTTCGTGGAGAGTGACGAAAAATGGAAACCTTGGGCATCCAACGGCAAATCAATCCGAATCGGAGAGATCGTCCTCCTGGTAGACGCAGACACTGTCGTTCCCGAAGACTGCCTACGCGATGCTGCGCGGGAGCTAGCCGAAAGTCCCGAAGTCGCGATCATCCAGCACGAGTCAGGTATGTAATTTGCGATTCTTCTTTGCCAGCCGAGCGTGCTCAGCGTATCACTCAGACGTCATGCAAGTCGCCCACCACTATTTTGAGAATGGTATCACACATTTTACGCGACGAATCAACAAGAGTATCTCATATGGTTGTGCGAATGGTGAGGTAGCTCCTTTCGTAGGTCATAATGCGTTCCTTCGGTGGTCGGCACTCCAAGATGCCGCGTTTGTTGATCCTGCCGATGGGAAGAAGAAGATCTGGTCAGAATCAAATGTGTCCGAGGACTTTGACATGGCCTTGCGTCTTCAGGTACGTCCGAACTTGCCTCAGGTCCATCAGGTCTTCGTGCGGACTCATCTCGGGAATCTAGTTGAAAGGCTACGCTATTCGATGGGCAACATACTCTGAGGGCGGTTTCAAGGAGGGCGTGTCCCTTACGGTGGATGATGAGTTGAACCGGTGGCAGAAGTACTCTTATGGTACGATGATTGAATCGTACCACTGGCAGTCTCGCATGTTGACACGAGTCACTGGTAGGTTGCAGCGAGCTGATCTTCAATCCGTTGATTACTTGGTGGCGCCTGGGTCCGATCAACAAGCAATTGCGCATCTTCATGTGGTCTGATGCTCCCGTTCACTACAAATTGAGCATGCTGGCGTGTACGTGTGCTTTGTAACTTGTCGAGCGCCCAAATTGATGATGTTCATCCAGATATGTTCTCTTATTGTAAGCGGCATGTACCTGCCGTCTAACGTGAAGGACTTATGACTCCTTGCAGATGGAATTGCCGGATCAACAGCATTAACCATACTGAATTATTTCCTTCTCGGGTTTGGTATCCAGACCGACGGCTACTACCTTCACAGCTTTGAGATTTTTTTAGCTATCATTGTTGTATTCATTGGGTCCGGAAACTTGGGTTTCATCATGCTCGAGTACCGACTGAGTCTTCGCAACCTCATCGATTCAGCCATCGAGACGGGAGCGTGGATAATATTTTTGTATGTCATCCCCTCCATTATCCAGCGAGCTTTGGCTAACGCATACTTTCATGATGTAGCTTCTTCTTCTTCGGAGGTCTGAGTATTCACCTCAGCGTAGCGCTCCTCGCACACATGTTCTCGTACAACATCACGTGGGGGGCGACGAAGAAGGAAGTGGAGCGATCCAACTTTTTCATCGAGGTGCCCAGGATCCTCAAACGATTCTGGTTTGCGTTCGCCGTGTCGTTTGCATGCTTTGCGACGATGATTCTCTTCAGTCTCGAAAATGTCGTCACACAGGATTGGCTGATCCCTCGCACATACTGGGCGGTCATCTTTCCGGTTGCGATCGTTGCTGGCTGTCACGTGCTTTTCCCTGTAAGTTTATTGCCTCGTGTGGGCTGGACGGTGGTGATTGACCGGCGGCGTCGACGATATAGATCGTGCTCAATCCCTGGTTGATGATATTCTCGTACTGAGCTCATGAAAGTGGTCGGATGCTGAGTCGCGGACGTTTTTTTGTCTTTGGATGTCTATAGAACTTCATATTATCGTTTGGACAGGTGCTAGTGTACATAATGCAGTAGTGGCGGCGAAGAGAACGAGCATGGCTGTAGTATATCGGATGACATCAGACAGGCTAGTAGTAACACCACGGAATTAGCAAAACGGACAATTCTCCTTGTTTCAATTCGGAGGTTACATAACCGATGCAAAGTTTTCGTGTCGCCAAATAGTCGGACGCCACTGCCATCAGAGCTTGGCCTCGGACTACTACCACCAGCGCCCGCAATGATAATGTCGACGACGGATAACGAACGTGATGCAGCATGCTTCTCGTTCAACACCATTCCTTCTCTTGGCGTATTGCCGTTGGGTCATGCAGGTTCCAGTCCACGTACTAACCCACCAAACTGGATATTCGGCTCAACGGGACCCCATAGTCCATACTGGCGCAACTCGGAAAATGACGGTCCCCATATGCCAAAATTTTTGACCACCATGAGCCATGGCATACCCTACCGTGCCTGGCACGGCTATGTGTTGATCCATCGGAGGGTTTTGCCTATCGGGGGAAACCCACTCGTTGATCCCATCCTCACCCGTGATTGATGAAAGGTATGTTTAAATCTCCTGTTCACAAGTGGAAGATGGACCAAAAGATTCTGATGACTGACTTTTTTTGTCCTTTTTTGACACCTGTTCATCTATCGCCCGTGATCACCCGACACCCATATGCTGCCGGAAAGACGAGTTATCCATTAATTTCAAATGCGGGTGGGCGATGGAACACATCATACACAGCAACGATTACCCCAGGGACTTGGCCATGCGTCAGCTCTCAGAAGAAGCGGATTAAAGCCAAAAACGTTTATGCGGTACCCCAGTCTCGACCTTTAGGAACGACTTACGCAGCTGTGGGACCGGCTGATCATGGCCGCCTGTGTACTTCCATTCGAGCGTCATTTCCATAATGTGTGCTTCCCATCTTCTCCCCACACTATGACCGTTCTTGCGCGTTATTTCCACAATCTAGATTGATCCATTCATCAGCCCCCTGGTTGGCTTACCCATGTCCAACCAAAAAGAAGAAGAGCGCTTGTGCGAATGTTGCCTTTCCTCACCTTTCATTGTTACCTCGAGGCTTCCCCTGTTCGCTTGACATGCGAAAATGACATATGGGTCGCAAGTTCGATGCGACGAGGACGGACGGTGAGCCAAGGTCGAGACTTCAATGAGGTTCTCCGCGCGGTCAACGCCAGACTGTCGACAAGCAACGTGGTCCACCTATCTCGTTACCTTGAAATGTCAAGCAGGATCTTTCTCCCCGGTTCCCGTGCCTTTTCGTGAGTTCGTTATGCACCCATTGTCCAAGGTTGCCGAATATCAATCTTTGTACCCTAGGCTCTGAAAGGAAATACGAAGAAGCTACACCAGCCCTATCATACAACTATTTTCGAGCGGGTCTCACCGGAATGGTGCCTCGGTGGCAAACCAAGGGAGTGGGATTTCCGCTGCATGACTTTTTTTTTTTTTTTTTTGAATCCATTTTTGTCCATGCTGCATGACTATAACCTGTCAATTCCAGGCGTTCTTCCGGGTCATAGATAGGTTGAGCCAACAGGAATACTTCGGTTCTTCACTCCCCCCCCCAACTTCGTTCACTTATACATCGTCTTCGGTCATTCTTTCAGTACTCTCGCGATGGCTGCCATAGACTATGATCCTTACGATGCCCTCCTTCACCATGTATATCAGCAGGTGCGCTGCCCCAGACTGCGAATTGTCTGTCCCGCTCACGTTCGCGGGATCAGACACAAGGAGAAGCGTGGTTTAGGCCCGCGGAGGAACGAATTGCAACAGGCGTCTGCATTCGCACAGAAACTGGCCAATTCAGAGTCTTCCCGTATGACAATGCTTTGGTACCATTCGAGGCGGCGGTCAGGCTACTGAATCCCGTCGTCGCCGTCAAGATTCGTAGCGCCGCGGTACATGCTGCCTTTGCGACGATGTAAGATCGTTTCTTGTTTTCAGCCACCCCTGCTGAACAAATGGCGTGATTTTTTTAAAACACAGAGCACCAAATGAGAATTCCATGTATATCGACTCGGATACTAAGATACAAGTACTCGACACCTTGAAGGACTTGCCCCGTGCTGAGAAAGAGCAATGTGCGGCTTTCGTCGTAAGATCATCTCACCGCGCTTTCATCCTGACGTTCCCAACTCACATTGTGATGTGATCCCTGTGACAACAGCGAGACGAGTATGCTATTGTTGTGTGGGCTGATAATTTTGACAATATAATACCACTTTGCCAAGATCTCGACGATAAGATGATCAAGCTCGTATGGAGATACCGCCATACCACGATGAGGCCAGATACATCCACTGATTCTACGGATGTCTCGGGAATACCCTCGACCGTTGCTTCAGACGTAAATCTATCTAGCAACACTACCATCGAAAAAATCCCCGTTACCGAGAAGGAACAAGTGAACTCAAAGCCCGCGTCCAAACCCAAGTCTGCATGGGGTTGGAACTGGAAAGTGACTCCGAAAGCGGTCGAACCTCAAGCACCAGATCTCGAGAAAGACAGTTCTGTAAAGAAGGAACCACGACCAATTCGTCTCTATGCCCCTATTTATTGTGGACTCGCGGTTGGTCTGTCGATTTGTAGGACTTTTCGTTCTATGCTTTTTCTCAGCTCATTTTCCTGTTTTTCCCCAGTTTTCATAGGGAGTGGAGTTTCTGTCTTGCTCGCACAGTGGGTTTTAGACAGTAACTATGTTCGATTCGCCCTGCTTGCTACGATCCCTTTTCTATTCTCCGTTGCCCTGGTATGTCATGATGTCTGACCTGGAAAATGCTGTACTGAGTCGAGAGTAGTTCTTCTGCCTCCAACTAATTGGAAATATTTCACTAGTGTACGTCTCCTCGGAGCTTCCCTTCGTTTTCTGCTAAGATCATGCATCCTTAGGCTGGGGCCCGTAGCGCAGTACCATGAAAATTCTAGATACTATTCTGCCATTCACCCCAAGCCAAATAGGGATGTAGATGATGCCTTGCCTCACATCACCATCGAACTCCCAGTGTTCAAGGAAAGCTTGACAGAGACCATGTACGTCCGGAAAACCGTGTACGGCTCATCCGCCAGATTTGATTCACCATCCGTTGTCCCAGTGCGCCATCTGTGAACTCCCTCAAGAAAGCTATGCAGACTTACGCTCGACAAGGAGGCACATCGTCTATTTTCATCCATGAAGACGGTTTGCAGGCTATCAGCGAGGAGCAACGTCAGGAGCGCATCGCTTTCTACGCCAATCACAACATTGGTTGGGTCGCTCGTCCAAAGCATGATAGCTCCCCTGGAGGTTTCAAGCGCGCTGGACGATTCAAGAAAGCTTCTAATATGAATTATGGTCTGGCTCTCAGTATAAAGCTGGAGAAACACTTGAAGACTCTCGAGGAAGCTGTGGAACGAGGTGAAATGGAAGAGGACGAGGGTCAGTCCCTTGAAGACAAGGCGCTAGAGTTAGCTATTGAGGAAACGTACGAGGAGAGCGAGCGGAAATGGCGTCCGTGGGCGTCGAACGGGAAATCACTACGAATTGGCGAGATCATCTTGATCGTCGATGCGGATACGATCGTGCCAGAGGTCAGCGTTGCCTGTACCCAGTTGCTGTCGTTCTCTTATATAGGTCATAGGACTGTTTGCGAGATGCCGCCCGGGAACTCGCAGAGTGTCCTGATGTTGCCATCATCCAGCACGAGTCTGGTCGGTTTCCCTCTTTCCCACTTCTCCTACCAGGGTGTTGATGACGTTTTTCATAAAGACGTTATGCAGGTCGCATTCCATTACTTTGAGAACGGTATCGCCCACTTCACGCGCAGGATCAACAAGTCTATCTCCATTGGCTGTGCAAACGGAGAGATTGCACCTTTCGTGGGGCACAACGCCTTCCTACGTTGGTCTGCACTTCAAGACGCCGCTTTTATCGACCCTGCAGACGGAAAGAAGAAGATCTGGTCAGAGTCGAACGTATCGGAAGACTTTGACATGGCACTGCGTCTTCAGGTAATCGCTCTCCTTAAAATCACCATTTCCTGTTGTCTGAATTCAGGTTTTCCCAGCTCAGGGGTTACATTATTCGCTGGGCGACATATTCGAAAGGCGGTTTCAAGGAAGGTGTATCCTTGACTGTGGACGACGAGCTCAATCGCTGGCAAAAGTACTCATATGGTGAGTGTTTCTGGAGACAGATAGGATTGACCCGTACTGAATTTCGCGCCAGGATGCAACGAACTTATCTTCAACCCATTGGTCGAGTGGTGGAGAAAGGGCCCGATTGCGAATCAACTCCGCATCTTTGTTTGGTCCGGCGCCCCAGTCCATTACAAGTTTGCCATGATGGCCTGTAAGGTGTCAGCGATTTCCCTGCGTTCCACTGGCTGACTCAAACTAACTCCCAGACATGTTTTCGTATTGTGAGTTTTGGTATTGGTAGAATTGTGACACTTGCTCTGACCCTTCATGAATGATTAGACGGGATTGCTGCGGCTGCCATTCTGTCGCTTCTCAACTATCTGCTCCTTGGATTCCAAGTTAAAATCGATGGCTTCTTTCTTCACAGCTTCGAGGTCTGGTTGGCTTGCACAGTGGTGTTTCCCGGGCTTGGAAATTTGGGCTTCACTTTGCTTGAATACCGCCTCGGACACCGAAGCTTGATACCATCTCTGACCGAGAACCTGAAATGGGCTCCCTTCTTGTGCGTTCTCCGACAACTTCGCTGTCCTGACTTCTAATTCTAGTCGGACATTCTTCCTCGTCCCAGCTTTTTCTTCTTTGGTGGCCTCAGTATTCACCTGTCGACAGCGCTTCTCGCCCACCTGTTCTCGTACAACATCACATGGGGAGCTACCAAGAAGGAGGTCGAACGTTCTAATTTCTTCCTTGAAGTGCCCAAGATATGGCGACGCTTCCGAGTGGCGCTCGTGTTGAGCATCCTGATGGCTGCTGGAATGATTGTGCTGAGTACAGCCGTGAATGCCGTCCCTGTTGGATGGCAGGTTGACGCACAGGACTGGGCAGTAGTTCTTCCGCTCGCGTACGTGATCGACATGTCGTCCGGACTACTGGTGCTGACGTTTTGTGTCGTTCCCTTTTAGGATTGTCGTTGGGTGTCACATCCTCTTTCCTGTAAGATGCTTCGCTTTGTATTTCTTCTCGTCGTCCTCAGGCTGAAACATGACCTTCCCAGATCGTGCTCAACCCCTGGCTCATGATATTCTCTTATTAAACTGTGCCTCTTATCGCACCTGCATGGACCTTCAATGATATCCATTCGACGCTAGTAAATAGCCAATACCATAGTATTTAAGCGTGTTTCATTTGTGGATAGCCGCGCAAACACTTGAGATCTTACGTAACCATATGTATCGTCTCGAGTTTTGACATAGCAGCGTTCAGATTGACCTTTATCTTCCGAGTCGTTCACCATCAAGACATGGCCAGGCGTTCCCCCGTCGTTGTCATCACTGGTACGCCGGGAACTGGCAAGTCGACCCACGCCCAACTCCTCGTCCAAGAGTCCCCGGTACCTCTGCAACACATCAACGTCGGCGAGTTGGTCAAGACGCAGGGTCTACACGAAGGGTTCGACGACGAATGGCAATCCTATACCGTCGACGAGGACAAGGTACGTTCCAACTCATCATTGCCTCGTATCGCTTCTTGATTCGTTTCATTCATCCCGACGGGCCTGGATATGGACTGACGCGTATTTTTTGTTTTGTTTCATTGTAGCTCCTGGACCAACTCGAATCACCGGTATCAAAAGGTGGCGTCATCCTCGATTGGCACACGTGCGACGTCTACCCTGAGCGGTGGGCCGACTTGGTCGTCGTCCTGCGGTGTCATCACACCACGCTCTGGGATAGACTCGAAAAACGGTACGTCTTGGCTGTTTTTTTGGCTTGGGAAAGAGCTGGTGTCGTCATTTGGGACCCTGACGGAAATCTTTCTTCCCACATCTGTTCAGGGGTTATCCGCTCAAGAAAATTCAAGAAAACAATGAAGCAGAGATCATGAGCGTCGCGTGCGACGAGGCGAGAGAGTCGTATCAGCCTGGGATCGTCGTGGAACTGGAAAGCAACACATTGGAAGACATGGAAGAGAACGTGGCGCGGATCGTGACGTGGATCGAGCAATGGATCAAAGATAATGAGAATAGTGGGATGGATAATGAGAACTCTGAATCAGAATAGCAGATCATTTAGATGTGCATGAGTCGTGTGGACTCGGTGCCAGTGGGGTCACCGGCGACGGCTGGCAGTCGACCAGAATTGATCCTGCGCCGACAGTCTTGGTACTCTGGTACTTGGCATCCTTAATGTTAGGTAAGAGTCATCCGTCGGTCCTGGCCGCACCAGTCGATTGAAAGCACTCAGGTATAATGGTGACATGTCGCTTTCGTTATGTACTTCTCCTATCCTATCTTCAGTGCTACTACACATTGGCTATACACACTCGTCAACGCCCAGCAATGTTTGCACACCCGCCTCTGCCGTGTACTTGTGGTTTGCCGGCAGACATCGACTACGGGGTGCCTGTACGTTTACACGAAAAGCGTGAGAGTCAACCTCGCAGATCAGAAACCACGGCTTACCCGTACCAGGGAGAGTTCATGCCGCTCATGATCCAATGTGTTCGACTGTCCTGAAGCCACAGTGGGAGCAGAAGTTGACTCGGTGTCCCTGCAAAACGTGATGGAACCGATAATGGGACGTCGGTCGAGTTTCTCAAATATCTGCCGTGCGTTCAAGTTTACGAGGACGGTGTTGCAATAAAGGGGACACAGGGGAAAGTAGAGCCCTACGTAGATTTGTGTATCGGGAAAGGCGAGCATCTACACCAGGCGCGTTGTTTCGTTGATGCCTGTGCGTGTAGGAATTACGTACCGTGATCACGGTAAAGATCGCAAATAGTGCGGTCCATACGCCTGTGCTCAAAGAGAGTATCAGAAGCCTTTGGATGACGGTACGCATTCTAACGATGATCACGTAAGACACTGGGCTCAGCGAGGTCAGCAAGACTCGTTGCTCGCCTGTACTGTGCATCTTCTCTGCTTCTCCATAGTAGACAAATCAATCCGGTGGTGATGGAGATATCGACGACAGCCGCCGTTGCTTGTACGGTTGTGAATATGCTCTGTTTCACTCGCGTCAGTATCCAAACGCACGAGGTTGCAGGCACATTACTGTGGGAGTCCGAGATACAAGTTCTTTTGAAGTAGGTGTGATCGTCCTGCAGACTTGATCAACATTGCCGTTATGGAACATTTGTTGTGAAAAAAATCACCCAAAGGCAATGAACGCTTTTGTCCCATCTTCAGCTGTCGTGTACAACCACGGGAGAATAATAATAACACACTTATCGCACCGCCTTCGAATCAAATGATCAACAGCAAGATAACATACCATGAAATGGAAGCATACCTAATTCAAACACAGCAGCTGGAGCCTGTCAAGCGTCACTGCTATGGCGCCATTATACACATCAAGGTTTGACTCACATACCCATAACGCAAACAGTAGCCGCCTTTTCCCACTGACTACAGACGAAGATGGTAATGGAACGACATCCATGGCATGACCATGAGTACGACTTACATTTTGCGATGCGATTGACAAAGAACAGTTGTGAAGGCAGTGCGACGAGCACCTTGACGTGGGAGTTGTATGAATTGACTTGAATCAAGAGAACAACAACACTTACTGTCAACAAGACTTGCCACTGCCGGCGACAGGATAAGGGTCAACTCGAGGGATTCGGAGATGTCCTTCTCACCAAGTATTCCCTATATAGAAACACGGCGATACTTAGTTCTCCCAAAGCTCAAAGACGATCGACGACGACTTACGCATTCACCTGAAGGACTTCTCTATAGTCGCAAAAATTCGTGACCAGTTCTGCATAAGCTGCATGTGCAAACCACCACGTCAGTAACCCGACGATCTGAAGTTTTCGATATGTCGCCTTACCTCCCCTGACAAGGAGAAGTTGATGAATGGAGTCGGCTAGCCTATAGCACGACAGATGAGAAGCTTGCTTTTGTGACAGGATAAGGGTCCTCACCACAGCCACATAACCTACGATGTTCCCCAATGAGCACGTACTTGTTTCGACGAGTCGAATCCACCTACCATGACCCTCATAAACAACGCGTCTCGCGGGAAACTAGAAGAAAACACAAATTGAACCCCTCGTCATTCATGTTCCCAGCATGATAAGCACATGAGGAGACGGACTGGATGAAATAGAAAAGTCTGAAGGCTCGATCAACATGTGGTAACTGCATATGTTTTGACAAAAGATGAACGCACGTCTGTACACAAGTGATCCCCCAGAGTCCAACAGCAAACAGAACAGCAATAAGCTCCGCTCCCACGTCCAGTCCAATAGGGACGTCCTTTAGATCATTCGTCATGAGAGGAGTGGAGGGTTGGACGGAGATGTGGGGAGAGTGTCGGTGAGGTGGGTGTACAGCAAGTCGCTCTTCACATAAACGTATGCTAATATGTGTTATAAGATATGGCTGCCATAACCTAATGATTGTGAAAAGTATGCTTGTACATTATGAGATTTATTGTTCGTCATGAGAAAGCTGACTATCCTCACCTCAGTCTGAATCCAGTTTATGCCTTTTCGATTTATCAAGATCTCGCGGAATTGCGATAGATTGAAGTGCATGGCGGGGGGTCGTAAACAGTATTTGACGTGGAAAAAAGCGACTTCCACGTTTCTTCCCAGCGGAAGGAAGCAACCTTCTTCGGCTACTCTGGAGGCAGGCCTGATAAGATTGTACCTCTGTCATCTAATAGAATCATGTGATGCCGCCACCATGTTCACAGGACCACAAGGCGGTGGGGACCCTGTGCAAAGCCATGGCGGCAGGTGTATTGCACCAAGCCCCCCCGAAGTCCTTCAAGTTGAATCATTGTCGTAAAATACCAGTTTAGAGCTCGGCGTTTTGCGCGGACTTTCCACGTTGAGAGAGGCGGGTTGACCGTGTCAAAACACTCAGGGACTGTGAACTAAAATGGATGGTAGAATGTGGCTGTGAAGTATGTTGGGACAACGAGGTAAACATTGTACACCGGTAGAGGAAATGCGATGGTAAAAACCAATCCCTGTGTTGGATTGCTGGTAGCATCGAAATCCAACGCGGAGCGCGGAGGTACAGTGAGCACTATGCCATCAGTCATGCACATTTACTCCACTGATAAGCAGTGTTGGGTGGAAAGTTATGCGGAAAAAGAATGGAACGAACATTTGACAAGACCGCATTAATATACCCAAATCTGTGGTATGCCGTGAGGATGTGGAGTGGCGGAAACTTTACCGTGCATGCACAGTGTAGCGGAGTTGTGATGCAGGTTGCACAAAAACATCAGAGGTGCGTTATCGCCAATTCCGCCTGGTTAGAGAAAACAGTTTAGTGACCGACGACGGTAAGTACGTACAAACAGCGACGAAACCCTGCAGAATTTTCCAAAACCGACATATTTGAGCGTGATGCTGACCCACTGGCAGCGGACGAAATGGAACCCTGAGTCAGTACTCCGCGCAAAGGAATTTGATCAGAAAACGTTTCGGAACAAACCTAAAGTCACCAATAGTGTTCGTTATCGTTGTGCCAGCGGCCCTTAAAGGATACATTGTAACTTGAGGAGATGAAGGAGATTCGATGGCAGACATCCCAGATGTGGAGGAAGCTCCACGAACGTTCACTGCGGCGTTCATCATGACGTCGACCTCTGTATGATCTTTCCAACTCGAGTGGCGATGAAAGGCGCGGACAATCAGCACGATGGCTACACAGGTATTTTTAATGCCGCGCAATGTGAGCGTAACGGCAGCGTGAAGACCCCACTCACCGTCATAGGAACCCGCTTGAAGTTTTCCAGAGCACTTTGCGGAGATTCTAGACTCGGAAACAAACGCAACTCGCGAGTGAGCAAAGTCAAGTCGTCGTAAAAGGAAAGCGGAGAGTTTCGGCAGTGGTGTAAGCGTCATCATGTCGAGACTCGAGACCCCCCTTTCTAAGACTCTAAAGCTTGAGCCACCACAGGTGCGCCTTCTTCCATACCTTCTAGATAAAACGTCTACTTGAATCCTTGTCACCTCCTAATTCATTAGCGGGTCCATACTTGATGGCGCACGGACGCCGCGTCGGAGTCGTCGGTTAGCGCCTTTCGCTCCCGCCGCCCGCGCACACGTCGCTGGACCTTCGCCGCTCGACTCCGCGTATCCCGCGTATGCCCGGCACCCGACTGATCCGTTCAGGGTTCCATTGACAATAAGGCCGTGGTCCAGCGATTGATCATTATCGTACGGCCGTACTTCCAAACGGTCGGGCAAGTTCACGGTGGCACCTACCGTAAGTCAGTCTGTGATCTCCTCACACACCTCCTTTTTTTTTTTTTTTTTTGCATGTCCATGGGAAAACTATCATGGGTTACGGTACTTGACCCAAAGCCTGAGGCTACCTAAGCGGGAATTGAGTCCGCCTGCTCTCGTCATCTCCTCCCACCTGGTCCCCTGCCCTTCAAGTCGCCTCTCGCAACCACCGGTACCTCGGGTTGGGTACCCGAACGTTCACATGCCGACGTGTCCCTGCCTCCCTACAACGTGTTCTAACATTCCCCCCTTTCGTCCGCCAACCACCTTCTGAGCGATAACCCGACGCATCGAGTAACACGACCTCCCCGGTCGAACGTGACTATCGTGGTTGCTGTTCACTGGACCGTCAGCTCACGGATCTACCCGCCAGGAATACATCCTCGGCGTCCGCCATCCCTGTCCCAAAGAGGGGGAAAAAAAGACTGGACTCGTCGCTGATCTTGGTGGCGTGCGCCAAAACCGAGGTCTGCTTCGTGGATGGACTGGCAGCCTCGCTCCGTGGCGCGCATCTTAAGAGTCAACGTTGATGAACCGCAGCGACATCAGACTCGACTTGCGAGTGGAAGGACCCGAGTTTGGACTGCGTCGACAGGACGACAAAGTGCCGGAGCCTTGATCGACTGTCCTGAACACGCCTGACATGTACTGCTCGGTGTTGCCAGAGAGAGAGAATGGGATGATGTGACTTGACGTATTCGACGGTCCCCCCGAGCTTTTCGACGAGACGATAGCACGGCTCGCGGACATCAGACGTCACGTTTTCTTTTCCGAAAAACGTCCGGCCGTTCGAATACCCGGGGTAATGCGATCCAGCGGACTCGGAGACACTTTGTTCCACTCTCCCGGAACGGCATACTACCCGCACACGAGAGGTAGTGTTCCATTTCGACATTGAAGGTGGAGGTGCAAGATGCTAGCCCTCAAGGACGCGGCGAGCGTACAGTTGGTCGAGTCTTTTTATTCTTGTTTATCGATGCTCGCTTGGGTGGCCATCCTATACTGGTTTGAGCGTTGACTTACCTACTCGGACGCCGTCTCTACCGGACAAGGTTCCCACCGGGCATCTTCCTATGTCATCGATCGTGTAGGTTCAGAAGCCTACCCAGGCTGCGCCGATCTCGTCTATATTCTTATTCTCGCTTTTATTCTCAATCTCGCCCTATTTACAGGCGTACTATTTTCCGTGCATTCGAGTGGCTTCGCAATTCGCACCGCGTTGGACATGGCGCTACGTTCTATTTACGGGCGCCAACCCTCTACATAGTGCTCGAACGCGCGTCTCTACTGGACAAGGCGCATGGTCCAGGCGCTCCGAGTCTGACTCTTTTTTCACGCGGCTCTTTGACCTATGTACCATCCCGGGCCGAGTCGGCATCGCATCTCCGGAATGTCATACCACCACATATCATCGATTCATCCCTCCTCGATTCGTACCTTGATATACACACCAACTCGGCTCTCCCTGGACAGCCCGATGTATCACATGCATACATGCATAGTCATGTCGAGCGAGGCACACTGCCAGCGTCACCCAATATTTTCGTTCGTGCTGTATTTACAGGCCTCGTGTTTCGAGCGTCGACGTACCTACTCGGACGCCGTCTCTACTGGACAAGGTTCCCACTGCGCCTCTTCCTATGTCACGTCGATCGTGTAGGTCCAGAAACCTACCCAGGCTGCGTCGATCTCGTCTATATTCTTGATCTTGTGTTTATTATTCTCGATCTCGCCCTATTTACAGGCGTACTATTTTCCGTGCATTCGAGTGGCTTCGCAAATTCGCACCGCGTTGGACATGGGCGCTACGTTTTATTTACGGGCGCCAACCCTCTCGTACTCGGACGCGCGTCTTTTTTTCATCTGACCTAATGTACCATCCCGGGCCGAGTCGGCATCGCATCTCCACATATCATCGATTCATCCTTCCTTGATTCGTACTGATATCGATTGATATACACACTCGGCTCTCCCTGCACAGCCCAACGTATCACATGCATACATCATGATGCATAGTCGTGTCGAGCGAGTCACGCTGGCAGCGTCCGCGTGTCGACCCAATTGCGTCGATATCTGCGTTCGTGCTGTATTTACAGGCCTTGTGTTTCCCACGCACTCGGAGCCATCCTCCTTGAGCTGTACAGATATGGATGGCTGCGGTGCACCCTTGTCCCGGCCGACACGCCGCTACGCCTTCAAGACGTCCACTGTGCGGTCACATGTCATGTCAGATAAGACGTAAGTACGCATCGCTTTGGCTTGTGCCCGCTCCGGGCACATCGCACGGCAAGGTTTAATCCCCGAGTGCACGCCCCACCCACGCTCTCCGATGGCTCTGTCCGGTTTCCAAGTACATGTTCCATTTCCGTTTAACAAGAAAGACGAAGCTATTTAAAACGAGGTCTTCCTCCAATCAAAGACAAACAGTTCCGATGGCAAGAATTAGGTATGACGAACAACAACGTTCCCTGAGCATTCCGTGTACATCGTGGGATGCGGGAACACAAGGTTGAGACAAGAGAGTCCATGGAACATCCCAATTAAAAACAAAACAATAACCGAGACAACGGGGGTCATTGATACAGTGGTACTTCTTAAAGGGTTTAAAAAGTCTAAAAAAAACAAAGGGAAAGCGAGGGTTCCTGGATTTACATCAATAGTCTCATGATGCTACCCACAAATGCGGCTGACACAGCCAGACCGCTTAAAGCGCTAAATGAGGGTGTCGCGCCACTGGTACCTTGCGAGCCAGAGGTGCCAGATCCCGGGGACGAGCCAGAGCTGTGGCCAGATGAACTCGTTGGCGAGGCAGGGCTGGCTGAGAGCGTCGTGGTCCCAGCAATGTCTGAGGGCACGTGTTAGTGACGTGATGGCATGACGAACAAGGGGACCGACATTGTTCAAAGTTGGGCAGGGAATAGTTGGTCTCGACGTAGGGCTGAGATATGTTAACGGCGACGCCCATGGGGACGAGGTACTTGAAGGCAGCCTTGAGCTGGTTGTAAAACTTGACTGCCTCGGACATGGTAAAGTTGTTAAGCTCGTGAGTGAGCATAATTGTACCAGCCTGCAAGGCAAAGTCCGAAATGGGATGACAAGTGGAAAGGATGTAGTGCATACGTTGCCAAAGGTGCCATTCTGAGCGCGTTGTATGAGTGCCTCGTAGTTGGCGTCGACGTTAGCAGCGGTGATGTTTCCAGTGCCGGCACGCCAGTCATTGGAGTCGTACTGCCATATGACAGTGCGGAGACCAAGGGCATGGGCGATGGCACGGACACGGTCGTCGACGTCACCAAAGGGAGGCTGTGGATGGAAGAGATAAGCAAAGATGAATGCAAGAGCAACCAGAGGTGACGCACACGCCAGGAAGTGGGCGTGATACCAGTGACGAGTTTGATGGCTTGCATCTAAAAACGGTGAGCAAGGTGTCGGAGGACGAGGGGAAGCGCATACAGCTAGCGAGTGGATGAGCGAGGAGGGGGATGAGGTAGAGAAGTGGCTTACTGTAATAAAACTCTGCAAAGACCTCTTGGTTCGTGAGTGCGGTCACTGCAGAAGAGGTGAACAGAGACAGGAGGAGAAAGTGGAGAGCACGGACTATAACGGTGAGACCAAGTGTCTGGAAAGAAGTGAGCGGACAAGGGGACGGTGAGAAGAGCAAACGACACTTGCGGACGCCAATTTCGTGACCGTCTGCGAGGGCGCGCTGCGCCTCGAGAGGCCAGTCAAGGACATTGCTGCCAATGAAAAACATGCCTGCAAAAGAGTGAGAGACGGGAGAGACAGGGGGAAAAAAGGGAACGAACTGGCTTTCTGGTTGTTCTGCTGGAGAAAGTCGTAAAAGGCATTGTGAGAGCAGTTTGGACCGTCATCAAAGCCGTATCCCAGAGTATCCGGCTAGAAAGGGGTGAGCGGGAGAGGAGGGAGAGGAGGAAAGGGGTACCTCCGGTACGGCTGCGAGGTCGGGGGGCAGACCGGCCAGTTTTGGGGTAGTGCACTGGTGATAAGTCCACCAACAGTTTGGATCAGAAGGGGGATATGTAAAGTTTGACCAGTTTCCTTGGAGAGATCCAGGTTGCTGTCCATTTGGGGAAATATTGGGTATCTGAGACTGTATGCTCTGGTATTTGGCAAGGGCAACGGCGTCGTTTGGAATGATGGTAGCTGGAGTCCAGACGGGGGGGAATTTACCGGCGGCCACCGCTTGACCGACGGGGGCGTAGTAGTAGAGGGAGCACTCGACGGACGGGTCTGGCCGGGGGTGAGCGGGGAAGCGGGAGAGAGGGAGATACGCACTGGAGATCTGAGCCTCGCCCTGTTCTGTTGTGCGGCTCTGTGCTGCTGCGAGGAGGGCTGGTACGAGGAGAGAGGTAAGGAACGACGGGAGATGCATTTTTGGGAGAAGAAAAAGAGACGAGGTGCGTGAATGGAGAGAGGCACGTTATAAAGAAGGGTCTCCCATCGATCTATTTATATTTCAACGGACCGGACCAGTAGAAATTCGCACCTCTCTGCTCACTTTCATCTCCACTTCTTGAAAGTGAGGAGATCGTGCAATCCGACTTCGCGGAACGAGACCATCCGCGGAAGATGATCAACGCGAACCTGAGCCTTGGCATTACACTGAAACTTGCTTTGACCACCAAAAATAGTCCACTCTCCAAAATTAGAACGTCCACACCGCCAACACATTTAAAAGGCACGCACAATGCACACCTGCAAGAAAAAACAACATGTCCTTCGCCTTAGCCATCCACAAGTCAGACAGAAAAGCAGAACAGCTCCTCGGCGTGTATCTCACTCGCCAGCTTCCCCCGTCTCCGAAAAAACCAGATTCCATCCTCGACGCGATCAGAAAACGTCTTCGCTTCCCAAAGAATCCCCGCTCAGATACCATCTCCGAGGATGACGACGACGATGACGACGGGCATCACATCGTGTGGGACGAACCAAACCCGTTTGCTCCGCCAGATCCTACCCTTGCACATCTCCGCGCTCTCATCAACGCAGAGATTGCACGCACCAGGCGATACGAGTCGATCGGGCCCTTTGATCCTGTGGACGATGACACTACTAGTGGTTATGACGATGACTCGGACGAGGACTATGACGATGGCTATAGCGACAGCGACGGCCAAGTTGCCGATGACTCGGACGAGGACCATGGCGATGGCGATGGCGATAGCGATGGCCAGGTTGCCGACGACGAAGACAGTGACTCTGATCACGACGACCGGGTTGCCAATGTCCGTGGCCGCGATGTGGACTATGACGATCGCGATGACCGAGTTGCCAATGTCCGTGACAATGAACTTGCACCGATCCTCCTCCCTCGTCTCCTCCCTATCCCTCTCCGCTTCATCCCCTCTCCTCCACCTCCCTCCCCGACCCCCTGGGCCGATCTCGCACAGGCATACAACGACATTGCAGAAGCCCATGAACGCGCCGCCCGCAAGGCAAAACGCGACGCCCACCGCTCACGCTCCAAAGCCCTCGCCATCCTAGGCCCTGAAGCCCGCTCAGCACTCTAATCCATCTCACGTATCACAGACTCTTCCATCTATAGCTTACTTGTTATTCATGTACATACATCATCGACCAATCTGTACAACACTACTTGGTACGCTTGTAAATCTTGTTCAAAAATGCCGTAAACACGCCCCGCTTCAATACACCCCCATCCACATTCCCCTCGGGCTCGGGCACGCTCGCAATCAGCCCATCGATGCGCGTCTTGACCTCCTCTTCATACACCCTGTACCGTTCCCTCAACCCAATCGCCTCATACACCTCCTTGAC
>JBBPQG010000379.1:0-21553 GCA_038092395.1 Boletus variipes var. fagicola | reverse complement strand
TCAAGTGTGGGGAAATGCTAGAGCAGTATCTACGACTTATATATGTTGGATATACAAGTGTTAAGGGCAGGCATAGAAAAGAATAGAAATGGGTGGAAGAAATGATGACTAAGTAAGTGGAGACCGTTGGGACGCCGGCGGGAGGAACACGTGAGAGAAATGTGTCATCATAAAGGAAAGAAAAGATAAGTCCGCGGAGAGTAAACGAGATGCGTCGTTGATACAAAACAAAAAGGAAAAGAGAGAATCGTAACATAAACTGTTCTTTTGGGTTGGGACTCATCCCTGGATGGTGTCCGTGTGTGCTGAGGGGAAATGAATCAAGCTTGATGTGGAGATGAAGTGAGCGAAGTTCTTTACGTACATCGCTAGCTCTCAGGAGAGCAGAGTCTGTATTGCTGCGATTCTGTCAGCTGGTTCTGCCAGTGCTGCATTGATGGGTACAGTATGACCACTTTCAGGCTAGTCAAGGTGGTGCCGGGGTTGTCGCAGTTTTTACAAATGTTGAACAGGACGTCAAACTGGCCATCGCTATCAATAGCACCAACTGTCTCCGATCTCGAGTCAGTACTCCTGGTAATTTGGTGGGAAGAAGGCATCCACAGTCGGGATGTTGTAGTTGATAGTAATGACATACATAGTACTACAAGTCATTGGGCGATCCCATTGCAACAGCCACTGGGAATTCCTGGTCTTCAATCCATGAACAAAGTGAACTCTAGGTAGGTGACTTCGAGAAGACACCAAACAAGTTTGTGTACCCAGTATTATTGCATGAGCTCCAAATGCTGAATTAGCTCTTAGTACGGAGACGCTGCAGCTCACTCGCTAAATGTATTTAACATGGGACAGTCTTAGCCATGTGGCTGTCAGATCAAAGGCGACATATAGTCACGTTTACCTCGTAGCATGGTAGTTCTGTTCTCTGCTTGTCTCCAAAAAGTCTTTCAGAAAGTTCAACTCCCAGATGTCCTCCTTGTCTCAGTGTTTCCTGCGATTTTTCTGGGGTCGAGTTATGATTGTGAAGGATGAACTACGTACCCATATGATATTATGTAGCACTACCAGAAGTACTTGCCTCCTTTGTAACAAAGGTGACATGCAGCCACTTGACCACAGTCGACCACGATGACGATACAATCACCCCCTTGCCCACTTCCACTTCCCGACTGCCCTCAACCCCGGTCCTCAATTTGGACACAGGTTCTGCTGATACTGTACAGTCCACATGTCCGTGTCGGTCATGCACATCACCAAATTGATGGATGTTCTAACTTCTGGGTTGGGTGTTAGTGACATGCGGACGCTGCATCTATGTCGTCCCCCATCTCTGTCGTGCCACGATGACACATGGTGGTAGTGGTGCTGCAGTGGCTGCATTGTCGATGGTGGGGTCGTGGTGGTGGGGACCACTGTGGCTATGTCGTTAATGCCGATGTGGCCGTGTTTGTGGTGGTGCGTCAATGACAACGTGGTTGTGGTGGTTGGGACAGCGCTGCAGCTACATCGTCATTCACGGAGGTGACGCATAGCTGTGTGGGTGTGGGCAAGATCATGCGTGGGCAGCGTGGCATGGGATGCGTCATGGTCATGGCCATTGTCAGCGACATTACGTAGTACAGAAGTGCGCTTCATCATCACCCTCATTCTTGCTGGAGGGTGAGGGAGGGAACAGTGGTGGTGGTGAGCATGCGGTATCTGTTGTTGTCGTGTTTGTTGCCATTGGGAGTGGGCAACTGTTACGGTCTACGAAGGGGGTACTCTTTTTCCTTACGTCCACTACACTTGTGCAGCTGCGCTGCTTCACTCGTCTTTCCCTAGACTCTGTCTCTTACTCTATGGAGTTATATTTGTACTGGAGTCGTCCTCCAGATAGTTTTTCCTTTTATGTCTATTGTTTACATACTCACACGGCGCCCTGCCTCCACTCTATATTTAGCTCTTTCCTTCTGATCCGCTTCCATATGGGATTCCTTTGGACTTCCACCTGTATGGCGTTTCTCTTTTAGATCACACTGCCACATCCTGCAGTTCCACATCATCGGGATGAACTATATGGAGCACAGTCGTCCTGCAGACTCCCGTCTTCTTTTACCTATTATATCACTTACCTTACTCACACAGACCAGGGGCCTACCATATATAAACTCTGTACTTTATGCTGTATTTTCCCTAAGCTAGTTCTATGCAATATCAGCATAGTTCTAGTGACCCGAGAGCTCCAGCGGCTAGTATCTGGATATCGGAGACCATTGAGCCCACCTCAAGTCTCAGTTCGTCTTCTGAGATAGACTGTGGTAGACATTATCCTAGCAGGACCCTCTAACTCATTACCTCACCCTCCACTCGTAGAACTCATTCAGGTCAAGGTAACATTACGCTTCGCTTGTCACTAACTGCGCTGCACGTTACAGCAACAATGCTAGCCCTTGTCACTGTGCATGAACCCATGGGTATGAGTCACAGCCAGGATACCCAGGGGTATACTAACATTGTCATTGTCACTATCCCATATTTTAGAGCGGCAAATTTGATGTTGCACCAGCCCTTCCCAAAGGAAATAATTGTGGGTGGACGTGTTTGGATTTCTTGGACGGAGTCCTTTCCCCGTCAGGCCAAGATGCACACAGCACTGTGGTATCAATTGAGAATCTTGTGTGGGGTCGGAGGAACTCTGGGATGGCAAATGCAAGGACGCGCCAGATTGTGTGTGGATGGACTGACCATTGGTCACTATTGAAGAACGACTTGCCACAATGCTGACATGTCCAGTTGTCAATGAAAAGCATGCCGTCAACAAACAACTGGAAGGAAAGCAGGTCAGGATGTCATACAATGCAACAAGAAGTGGCACGTCTACCTTGGCTCTTCCAGATAAAGTTAGCATAAAGTGATACACTGGGCTTCAGTTCAAGCTTCAGGAAGCAGATTGAGCAGGCATGGACGGTGACATCTACTTTTTTGTGAATGGGAGAAGTGGTGGAGATGGCAAGGAGGGTGAAGTAGGGAGGGTCGCCATCGTCGGGAATGGGTTTTGAGCATTTTGGTTCCGAGTCACATTGAGCGCAGCTGGTTACGTGCTCAGTGTGCACAGTTATGTAAGTTTGCTCTGGGTGCACCGCTGCTATAGGCCCATGGTCAGAGTGTTAGCTCATTCACTTGAGTTATTGGGTCTCTTTTGACACATTGGGTGTCACAGGGCCTATTATCATTGCGAGGAGGATGGGAGAGAAGGTGAATGCGGTATGCAGGTGTGTCTGATTCATCCATCAATCTCCTGTTCAGTGTCTGAGAGTATCTGGTCTAGTCCAGTGTGTCGTGCAACAATGCTGCATTTGCTCAATGAGTGTATCTGGGATATACATTATGGGCTATCGAGCACCTCCTGTTGTCTGCTGGTGGCAACTCCCATGGACATCCCCAAGTTCTATGAGGTGTGGGTGATAACCATGTGGGGGTGAGAGAAGCTGCTGATTGTGCCTTTTTCCCTTGAGTGGACTAACAGTTTTCCAGCCTCACTTTCCTGTCGTTTGCCTTGTCCTTCTCTCATTAGTAGGCACTTCCTCTGAGTCTGCTGTGTTTGGTTAGCACGAGGTGTTGGTAAACAGTGCATTTTCCATTCACTTCTTGTCATGACAGAGTTCTGAGTCCGGTTCCTCATAGTAACCAACAAACGCATTCCTTCGCCTTTCGCTCTTTTACGAACAGTGGGACACCATTCACCTCTGCTGGCAGAGCATTGATCAGGTGCTCAGCAGATCTTTCAGAATCCTTATGCACTCCCACTGATCTTATTCTGCCTGGTGATCTTGTGTGCTGAGATGGTTTTTGACATGTAAGTATCATCATTTTCCTGTTTGCAAATCTTGGGTTCAACTTTTTTGCTGTGATAGCCATGCTAGAGCCCTTGCTGCCATCGAAGTGATCATCACGGCCCACGTGGGGTTTGCAGCCTCGGTGGGGTCTTGTTGCAGACATCACTCTCCCCAATAATCACCCATGCACTGAATAATGGATGTGTGGGGAGCGCTCTGTTGGAGACGAGCAGTCTTGCTGGGGGCATGGAGGGATTTTGGAGGGTCATTTGGGATGTACATCACATGAAAGATCTTAAGAGAGTGACTGAATTATGAGACCAGCATAGATTGAGCGCCATGAGCACATCGTGCACTTACCGGCATCACATGTCTGGCAGATCATCCCTCCTGGGCACCGATCCATAGATGTCGGACGCACACGCACCACATGCAAATGGGGCCTGAGTGATCATGCGCAAAGACGTTCAACTATGTCACCTGCATTCATATTGCTCTCCCCCATGTCTTGGCGCTGACCAATTGGGTGCACGCACTCATGCTGGGCAGACAGGTTTTCTTGATGACATGGTACAGTATTATAGTCGGCTTGTCGACTGTCCCCATTCTGGCTGGATCAGTGTTTCTCAGCTACCCTTCATATATGTCCTCGCCATGAAGAATAATGTGATTGGCATGCTTGTTGGTGTCATTTGTGTAAAGGTCTGCACTCCAGGTGATGTAATATCAAAAGAAATGCCTGATCTATCAATCTCAGCTGAATTACTGTTGAAAAGTTGTGTGCCGAGGACGCAACTTGCGGGTGAGGCGGGACGAGCAATGGCAGAGGTTATTCGTGATAGCGAACAAGGTACAGTAATACAAGTGGAGATGAGATAAACTAGGTACTGTACAGTTATTAGGTAAGCAAGTGATTCTACTACAACAATTACTTCCATCGCCTCATTTGCGCGATCAAAACATGCATTATAACCACTACCATCTAGCTAATTCTCGAGCTTGGCCTTACACGGATGGAGATCCCCTCTCTCAATGCCAGATGGCATACTGGACAATATGTTCGCCTGCATGTCCTCTCAACCACCATGGGTCTTTGGGTATGACTCAGGTACACCTGTTCTGGTCGCCAGCGTCAGCAAGACAGATCTTGCTGTGTAAGAAGACTGGGCAGGCGACCTGGATGTATGAGATGGCTGGTACATCTATATGGCAAGCAAGGGGAAGAAGTCGATAGGTGATGGTCGAAGGACTGTGTGGTATGTACCCATAGGTTCTCTGTTCTGTGTTCTGGCTGTTGATGTATATAGGTGGTATCAGCATTCCAAGCTACTCTGGGGCCATGTTCCTCGTCGGCGGAAGTGGTGTGACGTTTGCACTGTCCGCCATCCAAGATCTTGTTCAATCAGTCAAATCCAGAAATCTCATGGAGATCAAAGTCGTTTGGTGCATCACCGACCCCAGTTTGTGTTTTTTTTGCTGCATATCCACAGTGCTCATGAAGACCCCCCTTTTCTCAGCTTCTTTGACCCCCATGATCCCTCTTTTTGCAGTGCTCGTCTCCTAGAGTACCACTGCACACCGACCCGACTGTTTGATGGTATCTCACCCTCCATGCTGGGCGCCTGAACCTGGCTAGACACCTCGAGGGCCTTGTCCAAACCATGCTCAGCACTGGCAGCACAGCAGCATGCTCATGGGTGTCTGTAGACCTGGGTTGCTTGTGAAGAGCATCAGCGATATGGTGCAGTGTTTCAATCCACATGTCAAGGCAGCGTCAAGATGCACAAGGAGTGAGTGTCATGTCTCTTGCTCTTGATTAATGCTGAATAACGGACAATCTGTTTCTAAAGTATTCAGATGGTGAAACGAGATGAGGTTAGCTCTTATTTTTCTTTGTTGAGGGTGTTTCAAGCACCTTGGGGTTGCACTCATTTTTTGGAGCCTTTTTTTGCTTACACGCCAGTCAAGGTTAACTATTGAATTCCACAGATGCTGGCTACAACATGAAGTTTGTGATACATTGCCCTGTGTACATTCCATCTGCTGAGTAGGCTGTGAGTGGAGTACACTATGCGAAGTTGGACACATCTGGCATAATTTACATGTTTGTCCCTCATGTTGTATGTATTGTGGCATGAGATGTGGCATGGCGTGCAAGATCAACAACCAATCAAGGGTCAGGAAGCATGAGACCTAGTTCCTAGTGCTGATACTCCCAACATCGAGAGCCACATCAAGCGGTGATGACTGACAGTGAGAGAGGGCAGTTCATCGTGGTCTACATGTCACATCAAGAGTCAAGATGACCCCCATCTAGGGGGGATGGGGGCACATTTACGTATCCAAACCATTCAGTGCGTTTCTTCTTCTTGGATGCTTCCCTACATGATTCAATCATCCATGGTCAACCAAATGGAAGAAGTTGTATCCCCGACCCTTGAATCACCCTCACCCAAGTCCATCCTGTCCTGCATGGCAGCAACAGCAGTGAATGCGCTCGGTGTTGGTATCCCACAGCATTCTTGATGTGCATGACTGCCCTCGACGGAAGACTGTGTGGGCAGAGGGTCTTCCGTTTTATGGGAGGATGGAACCAACAGGAAATGCTGTACAACAGAGAGTTTTCTGAGTACATTCTGATCATGCCTGCATTGACCTTGTCCCATGTTTTGACCTGCAAAAGAAGAGCTCAATGAGGAATCACGTACAGCAGATACATCATCAAGTATGGGTGAATGCCATCGAAGAGAGGCTGTCTTGATCTAATCAAGGCTGGACGCATCCATGTCATGCATCGAGACAAGTAAATGTATAGTGCATGCACCGAATTGATGAATTTGATGCATGCAAAGTATGTCTAACTGTTGGTGAGTTCGTTGACAATCTCAGGATGAATCACCTTGGGTGACAAGTGGTCTGGAATACGTCTGTGGGCGGGACCATCTCTCCTGCCAAACAAAACAAGAAGGATAGGAAATGATAATTTGTGTGTGCATGGTCAGAGTTTGAGACTTGAGCAGCCGGGACAAGGTGCAGGACTGACCGCCAAAACACGCAGATGATGAGTGGTTTGTAATCACATGCATCAACAATCTCAAGCTGCCTCAGACAGTATCTAGAATGAAATCCAATGAGAATAGCATTCAAAGACTCGATAAAGAGTGCAACTTGCAGTCAGCATAGTAAATTGAGTTCCATCCTGTTCCCATAGTCAATGCATTCAAGTTCGCAGTTGCTCATGTGTTGATAAAGCAGGTGGCAGCCATGGGCACCTGAAGTTGGGCGTGAAGGAGAGGTGCTTGCTAGACATCATTTGTCAGAAAAAGGGAAGATGATGGTGTTGAAGATTTACCTCTTTGACCTTGTCATATAATGTCCTGAAAGTGGGCCTGGGATCCCCAAAGCGTGGTGCCTTGTTGACTGGGGTTGTTTGATGTTGATGAATGCAATGTTGGCATGTTGTGGCACAAGGTGTAACGACCCTTGTTCCCACTATACCTTATGAGGGAACCTTGTGACATTGTAAGTCCAACCAATAGTAGGATATGTGATCCTAGAGGCAACAGAGGATGTATATCAATAAAGGGGAATATCCCTAATAAAAGGAATAAGAACAAAGAACAAAGTGAATAAGACTAAGGTCTGTACTACTATAAGTACAACTATATATACTAAGAGAGACCGTGCACAGACCAAGCTATGCTAGAGGCTATACTGACTATAAATAGTTAATAGTATGGTCACTGGGTACCATGAGGCGATAAGAGAGATAAGAGGGACTTATGCTATAGGCTCTAGATAAGAGCGGTTATTGCTATTGGACGATAAGGGAAAGTGAGTCAAGAGGAAAAGCATGAGGCAACGATAAGAATGCAATGTGTTTGCCATGAGGTGCATAGCCGAGATAAGAGATAAGGTCATGTGATTGGTGTTGGACGATATGTTGATATATGTTCGGTATTTCTGTAATAGATTAGCAATGATTAGGAAAGTAACGTATACTGAAACTTCTTGTGGTGTTGGCATTCGGGACCGCTATGAGGACACTATAAGGGCAAGCGTTACACAAGGGGCTATCCAAGCGATGATCTGGACCGTGTGTAGGATAGGTGACGGATTTTTATTATTCTGAGTCGTTTCAACAGGCAAAACAAAAAACAAAATGTGCCCCTTCCTTGAGCTCCTTAAACCCTATGTCGACAGATGACTGGTTAGCTCAATTTCAAAATTGGGTACACACCCAAGATTTCATAACATACAATTTTCTGAACCAAACAGGAGAAGCTCTCTGCATTTGTTGATCCCATTGCTGTGAACAATGTCCTTCTTTCAGGAAAATTTATCCTATCATTGCCATATATGAACCAGGAAAGTGACATGGAAAATCATAGCCCTATGCTGTGAATATGATGGCCGCGTGGTGTAACGTTTGCCAAAATCCACAAAATATGGGATGTGGTGCCCTGGGCCCTTGTGCTTGCTGCACAACAAGGACCAACCCTCGGCAGCCTTGTCACCCATCAATCTAGTTGGCGGGATGCCAGATTGATGTCTGCCATGGTCAGTCATTTTGCAGCATTGGCATTTCTCAGACTGTTGAGCTCTGGGAGGAAACCAAAGAGAGACAAGCTACCAGGAGACGAGGAGGTACGTTCACATTCTGGAATGAATTCATCTGTGGTTGGACACTGAACGATGCAGGTCGAGCTGCAAAAGAGCCTGGATCCCTCTCCCATGCACTTAATGGAAGGCGGAAGCAGACCGCTTGGCGCCAGGAAGGGGTCCCCACATTCAGCACAGAAAAAGTGCTGTTCATGGTAAGTACATTTACCAAGGGCGGAGTCGTCAAGCGTGATGAACTGTTCATCAATGATGGCTGTCTTGCAGTGGAAACAACGAGGTGCAAAAGCCTCGTGATAGTCCAAGTGACAGTATGGTTTCCCATCATGTTTTTGGCACTGCTGTTTGCTGGGCTTGAGTCAGTGATTGGATTAGATGCTGAGTGGGTGGTTGACCCCTTCTTTCTGGAGACTGTGACCCTGCATGAAACCCTGCGTGTGAAATGCTCATGCTGTTCCCACTTGGATTACAATTTTGTGATATGACATCATGACCAGGAGCCCATTGCCTTCTCAGCAGCATATCGTTCATAATTTCAATTGCTGCAGGCTGAGTGAAGCCCTAACAGACAGGTGAAGGCGATTGGTGCAAGGAAGGTGGCAGCGCATCATCCAGATCAATATCAGGATCCCTAGCACGTCGTTTCTGAAGCTGGCGATCACTCAGCTGTGGAGTCTGCTGCGACTGAAGGTGGGGCAGCAGCTGAGGTGACTGCTGCATAGAGGAATTCCAATCAAACACAACGTTGAGATTCAGATATGAGGGGAAGTGATGCGCTGGGTGTGTTGGGCTCATTGGTAATGATGCAGGAGATGGAGGATGATATCCTGTTTGACTTCAAGGGCTGGCTTTGCATTGAGACATCTGTTGTACCAAAGAAAGGGCAAGTGGAGTTTCCTGGTGCACAAGGAAGTGGCGGAATGTTTGCGGGCCACCCTTGATGTTGATGCACAGGGCTGGCAGGACCAGGGACAGCTTGAACAGGACTCTGAGACTGGATAGGACCAGACACTTGCTGCTGAGGTTGCCTTTGCCTTTCTCGTTCACGTTCTTCCACTAAACTGATGGAGGTGAAGCAGAGAATGAGGGACTGAGGCTCTGCTGTAGGGCTACCGAGAGGACTGCTATTAGGAAATGACTTGAATGGATTGGATACCAGAGGTGATGTGGACACTTGTGGACTCTGTGGGATATTTGTAGTTTGAGATTGACATGGGGTGCTAGAGCTCGACGCGGGGGGTTGAGGAAGTGGTGTAGAGCACACAGTGCATGCCGGGGTAGTCTGTTCTTGCTGAGTCTCTGGGACAACTGTGCTGGTGTCGTGACTGACATTGTGATTTGTGATCACAATTCTGGAACAAGTGGGTAAATCTCTTATCCCATACTCAGGACTTGGGGTAAGTGAATTCCTTGCGAACACAATTTCATCCTCCTCGTTGGAGTCCTCTACCTGCATGGGGTTGGCAAACCTCGTTGGTTGGTAAGGGTCGTCAGAAAGCAAGGAAGTGTTGGGGGGTGAGGATGGTTTGCATTCATCCTTTGAGGAAGCAGGAATGCGCTGGTGGAGGGATGGTACGTGGGGTGGTTCGGTGGGTGAGAAAGGAAGAGGCCAACAAGAGGGAGATGGTTGGAGTCGCTGGGCTGGCTGTGTGCGCTTGGGACTCACTGCACAGCAAGGGGGTTGTGGGGCAGGGGGCAAGCATAAAATGGGCCAGAGGCTACCAGAGACAGTGCTTCTGCGCTCGATTACATTCACTCTGATTGGCATGGAGGAAGCGGCAGAAGAATTGTGATTCCAAAGTGGAGTGGACTTGAATGGCTATGTCTCGTGCACCTCAGAGTGTGATGAGCAGGGGGGCCACATTGGTGGTGGGGTGGGGGTGGAGAAGGGGACAGCGGGGGGAGGGGGATGACATTGGTTTACGTTGGGAAGTGGAGCAATACAACATGGGAATGCAAAGATCACAATCCAGATTAGCATTGATAGTGCTGATGGAGGACTTGACCGGGCTGGTAGGTCTGGCAGTGAGATTGATGCTGGTGTGCCTGGCGGGGGGTCTTGCGGAAGTGAGGGAGGGTGTTGGAAGGGGATGTCGTGCAGGCAGTGCTGTTTGGAATAGCGCGAGGATGGCGGGACAGGATGGTGCAGGTGTCTGTACGACGAGTGGGGGCTGGCGGGGAGGCGGCGGCATCGACTCAGGGTGGGTGTGTGGTGTGGCCAGGGGTCGGCAAGACGAAGTGGGCATGTGGATAATAGGCCCAGTTGGAGCGTACACCTGAGTTGGGGGCGGCAACACGAACAGACTGGGCGTTGCAACGAATGATGGCCGGTTCGTGTACTGGAACCCGATATAACTTCGATGGCGGATCACCTCCAGCCTGAGTCACGGTCACCATCGGCTTGATCGCTGATAAAATCTTTATCCTCTGTGGTATCGTGGCGTGGAACAAGTCTGATAAAGTTCAGTCAGTTGAACTGGGACCCAATCAAGAGAATGCACACCGTTATCACCATCAAGATCGTCGGGATAGTTGTTTTTGTAGTACTCTTCAGCTGAGAGAATTTGTGAGTGCAACATCCTCATCTAGATCTTGACACAAACCATTGGAATTCTCATTTGCTTTGTCCTCATTCTCTGCAGGCAGGCTGGTCCTTTGAAACATCAGTCTTGGGGGGACAAGGCTCTTGCAAGTCCACCTACACTGTGCCATAGTTGGCAGCAAATGAATTCTACCTGTCTTGACCAGATAGTGCTTGCACTTTGCACTCTCCCATTCCAAACCTCGAAATCTGACGGAATCAGGAATACTGAACATGAGCAGACATCTGATCAGCCAGGCTGCTGGAACACAGAGATGCACTTGCAGACTGCCTCTAGGGTATGGTGTAAAAGTCGAATGTTAATACACCTGTGATAAAGTCGACTCAATTTTTATAAGTGTGGAAAGGTACACACTGTGGGAAGTAAGGCAACTTATGATCCGTGATATTGTCACAGACCCCCAAGAAATCCACCTGGATAGCCCAATTATTCAGCCTAATTAAGAATGATGTAAATGTCTGTAAACACTCTTAATTAGGTCAAAAATCACACAAAATCCAACACCAGCGATAAAACCTACCCCAATTACTAGGGCCCAGGAACATAGTAAGTTCCTATGCTGCCTGTGGCGGTATGGCATCAGGTGGGATCGCTCATGTAAGGCGTATGGGCAGGCGGGCCACATGCCCTTCCCTCTCAACCTCAACGTCGGCCATCATTGTCGGCATTCCTGACATTCCTCCCACCATTGCTCTGTGCAGTAAGTTCCTATGCTGCCTGTGGCAGTACAGCATCGTGCGGGATCACTTGCATATGGCGCATGGGGCGGGGCAGAGCTGAAATTAATAGTTTTGTTGACAGCATACCCCTCAAGGTTACTCCCACACCCCTTTCTCTCAACCTCAATGTTGGCTGTCATTGTCGACGATGTTCCCAATGTTCCTACCACCATTGCTTGGTCCCAATTGGCTGTCCTCAACATTCAAGCACCCGACATCGTTCTTCAACGTTCATTTTCCTCACCGTCGCCCCCTTGGCGTCATTGTTACTACTTGGTGACAGTCGTTGCAGTCATCGTCCTCACCATCGGCTGTCTGTCCCTGCCCCTCTCTTCTCAATCCAGCTCCACTGTCCCCAGCATTCAAGAGCTAGACAACTTTCCCTTGCTGTCGTCTCCTGCTATCGACTCTTCACTTCTCGCCTTCACCTCTGCCCACTCTGTCACCTCATTACAGTCACCTCATTGCAGTTGTCGTCCTTGCCATCCTGCCATCTGTCTCCACCCCCCCTCTCTCTCCACTGTCCCTGGCATTTAAGAGCTAGATGCTTCTCCTTGCCATTGCCTCTTTGCCTCTCACCCTTACCCCTCACCATTGCCTCTTCTCGCTCTGTCGCCTCGTTGCAGTGGGCGCCATGTGTTTTGCAACCTTCTTCACACCCAATCAACTGTATGTTCCAATCCTTTCCGAACTCATTGTAATGACATGTGTTTAGTAATTTTCCAGCTCCTCTCGCTCTTTCGATGCCTTTGCCTCTCCCATTGCCTTTTCATCACCACCACCTTTGATGCTGAGATGCCCAATCAGGTGATGGAGCAGGAAAAAGAACATTAGGAAAGACGATAGCAGAGTCCCTCAATCAATATCTTGTTGTTCCTACTGTTTTTTTGTTATCAGTACTTAGGTCCCTTTCATATTCATCGCTGTGTGGTGTTAGTGAGGGGCTGTTGTAGTGAGTGTGTCGCACTCGCTAATTACATTAGTGTTCAACATTTGTATTGCCACTAAGTTCATTTTTCACACAAAACCTCATGGATTAGACATAATGGCAATATGTGTAGTTGAATTATGTGTCCTATGTAAATCTATCAATTAGCCATGAATGCCTCTAAGCCACTGGCTGAAAATTCCATCCCACTCAACCCCTGTGTAGCAGTCTGGATCTCTCACATGACGGTCCTAGTGGTATTACAGGTGGCAGTGCTACTACTCCCTTCGGCTATGCTGGTATTGCCATTGTTCCCCTTGGGTATGCTGTGGTCCTGAGATGCACCGGAGGTGGCAGTAGTACAATTGCTCCCACTAGCGCTGGTAGCAGAGATACTACTGCTCCCCTCGGCTTGAGGTTCCTGGGACACCATAGTCCTTGTCCTCTTTTTCCCCTTGTCTGACCATGTGCGACGAGTGTGCTCAGTTATTGTGCCGTTCTCACACTGGGCTTGCCTCTCAGCAGATAATTTGTTGTACTCTGGAACTGAAAGTTTTATCCAGTATATATTACCTTTATCCCACTCCGTGTATAGTTGAGGCAAAGCACTTGAGACAGTACTGAGGTTGGCAAATGGGACCGTTTCGGGCCAACCGTGGATCACAACATGGTAGTGGGTCACCACATTCCTGAAATAGTTAACCCACTCCATCTTGGTGGAGCGTTCACCCATGGTCTCCTCTGGTAATAACATGTTGAGAGGCAACAAAAATGGTGTGAACCAAGCAAAGTCTTATGTAGTTTCTTATTGATGAGGCTTCGGATCACGCCTCGAATCTGGGAGACTTGTCGCTGGTGGTTCACGGCTGCACCTAAAGAGTCTGAAAATTCAGTCAACCAGCTGCTGGCGTGCAGTGCCTCATGGATATGCACCTTTCATTCCTTGGATTGTAAAACCTTCCATTTTATTCACAAAGTCCTGGCTGTCAATATTCATGACCATACTCATGAACCCTTCTACTCCTTCTGTCACAAATGACATGTTATTCAGCAGGAGATCGGTAGAACCATGTGTTGCAAAGAGAATCATCTCCATACTGGTCTGCAAACGAAGACTATTCAGCTACAATAGTGTGAATGAGGATGTGTTGTGTCAGCCCATCGTGGTACTTACCTCATTCCTGATGGTCGCCAATGTATGAGTGGCATCGCTGACCCTTGTGCATGCAGTTGGACGGCGCGTGACAGATCTAGCCTGCTTGGATTCTTCAAATTCCTTGACTATCTGTGCTTTTTGATCCAGCGAGAGTGCCTGGTATTCCGCATGATATTTTCATACTAGGTCAGGGAGGATATGTTGTCTGGGAGCTGGTTCTATGAGCCACTGTTAGGAATAAGTATGAAAAATTTACGGTGTACAACTCACTGTTTTCTTGAAGTTCGTGTCCTTACAAAAAATCAGCACCATCGAACAAAATAGTATACCAAGTACTCACCATCCTCTTGGAGTTCACAGCCTTTCTTCCAAGAAACAGCATTCCAGGCATTAGTCTTGGTATGTTTGCTGCCAAAGCTACCATATCCAAAGTAAAGCTCTTGCTGAACATGGCGCACACTCTGATGATGAGTGACCACAATGGTTTGGTGGTGTCGTCAATCTCATTCCATGTGTGGTCAAGTACAGCCTTGAATTCCTTGGACTTTGCATGTCGTTCCGCAGTGACCATTGCATGAGCCTCTTTACTAAGGATGACCTGGGAGCATACACAATGGGATTGTCGAGCAGGAGGCATTGGAGCTGTGAATGAGTTTTGGTACCACTTGCTACTTATATGACTCAGATGTGCACATGCATTTCTCCAATAAATGGAACTAATGGGTGAATATGTTGAGATTGTGAATGTAATTGTAGGGACAGTAGAGGTCTACTCCGAGTCACTGGCGGGCTGCATAAGAATAAACCATGTGATCTTCAACATGAATAGCAGGGCCAATATGCCAAGACCCTGCAAGATCTGCAAGAAGACACAACCCCAAAAATTGGTTTCTTGATCACGTAATTAGTATGGAACCCAGTAAAACATTGGTTAGGAAATTTACCTTAACAATCTTAGCAACTGCATGGTTTTGCTTGCTGTGAACGTCGAGCAGAAGGGCCTGAGCAAGGCAAGCCACTTGTTGAGGCGAAAGATCCCATCCACTCAACATCAACTCCTTCTGAAACGACCAAACCCACCAAAGGGTCTAGTGTTTGAGAACCAAGAGTACTAGGGGAGAGTAAGTGCGATGGTAGTTTGGGAAAACTCCAGGAGAACAAGACTGGGGTGTCTTGGTCTACTGGTTCTAGTATTTATACTACTGGTACATGCACACAGACCAAGCTGTGCTAGATAAGAGCTACATATGCTATAGGCTAAGGCTGTACATATGATAAGAGTTGTTAATGCTATAGGGTAATAAGCATACCAGTGCTATGAGTCATAGATAAGGTCACGTGACTAGTCATGTGACATACCATGTGTTTGTCTAGAGCGTGTATCCATGTAGATCAATATCGTGGGAAAGTAGTGGCCTGCATGGGAAAGTAAGCAAGTGGAGCATGAGGATAAGAAGTGTAGTGTGTCTGTAGTGAATGCGACACTTGTGTTGTTTCTGGTTGAAGTAAGGCCTAGAAAAATAGGGAAAAATATGGGAATGTAACACCTTCTCCCAACGGCTGCTGTGGAAATGGGTGATGAGCTTATGCAAGCATGGCAGGATGCTGTCCTCTAGTTTGAATTCATCCAGGATGGTGTCCGAGTGAGCACCGATACTGACTAATGGTGGGGTAGCATCTGAGTGGGCGCTGATGCTGACTAACAGTGGGAGAAGCTTGTAGCAATCTTCCATTGGAGCCAGGGGTTGCACTAACGGTTTTTCTCCATTTAGTTTAGGCAGCAGCTCAAACACATCTGCCATCTGGGGCTGATTTTTGGTGGAAGTCTGTGCATGCTTAGGTGTGGCTTTAGCTCCCGCAGCCTGTTTGGCTGCTCGTCGGATGGCTTTAGACTTGACCCCATCCAGTTCACTTATGGGCAGTAAAAAATCTTCTTTCGGCAGTGACACACATCAAATGCGGCAACCAGAAACCTCCAAAGGACCAGGAATACCCTTTGAACTAACTGGATGTGCAGGAACTTGTAGATAGATTAATAAATTTGTTCACTTTTAAAGTAGCATGAACAAAAAAACAAAAATGCTTACACCGTTGGATTTTCAGAGGCTTGATAGACTTCAGATGGCAGCGCTTGATGAAGCGCTGAAGGTGCGGCACCACAAGCTCTTGAGAGAAGGCCTGGACCATGACAGCGATGTCACCCCTAACTGCCACATGGTCCTCATGAAGTTCTCATGGAGTGACATATACGTCAACAGGGACCTTATCACAGGCAAGGCCGGAAGGGACCTGGCCACCCGGGCAGGGGAGAAGGACTGAGATCCCCCCATTGAGCCGGTCTTGCATAGCAATCTGTACAGATAGTTTAGCAAAATGGAGGAAATCAATAAACAAGCCTATCACATCGAAGACATCACCCAATGATGCCTCCACCAAATCAGACTTCAAGAGCACCATCTCCTCGTCTTTCGTGGGGGAAAGGTTGAATTCTACATAGGTGGGGTGAAGACCTTGAGGCAGTCATGTCTGATAGTGGGTTCCATCCACGTGCAAGTTGTGTCTGAGAAGAGCACAAACAACAACTTGGTGCTCGTTATTGCTATATCCCAATGTGAAGTTTGAGTGGTAGAGGGCCGCAAGGTTGGCCATAGTAAAACGAGGTTGCATGAAAGACTCTTTCAAGTCGGTACTAGTAGGAGTGGCAGGACGGGTAGACATTTGAGGGATCGAATGGATTGGACGGGTAATTGAAGTAGTTGAACAAGGAGTGTTGGACCCTGAGGTGACATGGATTTTGAGTTAGTGAGGCTGCAAGTCATTTACAATTATTGAAGATATGGTGACCCACCCGGTGTGCCACTTGAACCATTGTGTAAGTTGGTGATGCATTGGGAGAGCATTAGAAATGATAGAAGCGCATAACATTGAGTATGTTGGCATGCATTGGCACACTCTGCAGTAGTAAATGCAAGCAGCTTGGTTGGTCAAGTCATGGCGTCGTCGCACCAAGTGAGATTTACATCAAACCATGTCAAAATATCACAACCACATTATTCGTCTTGATACAATATCATTCAAACCGATCACCATTAAGAAAATAATTCTCATTTGCAAGCACATAAATCAACAGTAGCAATTGTGATAGTTCAGTCCTCTAAATCATTCAAGTAATCTGCCATCATCTGCATAAAGTATGTATCCTCTTCATCCATGATTGCATCACAGTCTACCAGGTCCATTGTATACAAATCGTTGATGTCTGACGGGTCATCTGCATCGGGGCCCGATTGATCACCTGCAGGATCGCCATGCTGTGTTCCGGCTTGATCGTGTGTTAGATGACACTGACATAAAAAAAGAAGAAACACACCATTCGCTTCCAATGATTCACTCACAGCATCAGTGGTTGGTGGACATCATTTTCCAATGCCCTTATGGCCAGTGTACCCAGGCGATGCTTTGATTCGGTCAAGGCGACGAACATGGATGTTATTAATGGCCTTGCGGAAGCAATGGTACCTTCATAATTCAGATGCCAGTGATGGATCGGTGTTCTCAAGCCTGGCTATTGCTTTCACCATTTCCTGCTCCTTGTCATGAATGGCAGTATACAACTGATAAACCTCAACTTCAACACGAGTAAGCTCTTCATGCGCACGCTGAAGCTTGAAAAATTTGATGGTGGCCTCCCGATATGCCAGTCCCACCCAACCTCCATCATGGATTCCGGAGTCAGAATAACAAAGCAGATCAAATTTGCTGAGGAAGCTGTAGTCAGCAATCTCCTTCCAAGATATCTGTGGATGGAGGGGATTCAGTGCAGCGGCTTGTTGGTTGTATTGTACAAGTGTGGATTGAATAGCTTCTGAGTGACACTTGAGGGCCTTGCTAATCTGTAGACAGAGCTTATAGTCTACAATGTTTTGTGTGAGTATGAAGCATACTGTAATGCAAAATTACCTGTGCCGGAGAGCCCAAGCTTCCCAAGCTCCAAAAGGCGCATGACAACAAGTCGTTCAAGCTCATTGAGAGTGCTGCAGTACTTGGTGAGCATAACTTCCTCCTTGAATTTTCAGTATTCATTGCCATCTCTCTCCCAATGCTTCTCGATGCCTAGTTGGATCTCATTGTGCTCCACAAGTGCCTCTGCATGCTGGACCTTCTCGTAAGCACTGTCCAGTCTTATTTGTGAGTGTTTCATGATCAGGTTCAATTGCATGAGATCACCATCAGGGACACTCTCAATAGCGCTGGCCATGGCAACACAGGCAATATTCCATTCATCCCTGAAAAATATGTATTAGTGTCATACGTGAGGACCAAATTATTAAAGAACTTACTTTCTGATACTGAGCTCATCAAGTGACTGCACGTAGCGTATTTGAAGCTGGTCATCCAGGGATGGATACTTGTAATTGCTGATATACTGACATTCTTGTTCATGGAATCGGAGGAAGTCATTGTCGGTAAGATGGAGCTTGTCCTTCAGTACGTGAAGCTCTGTTGAGAGTGCATGGGCCGATGCCGTAGCTTCTTGGTAATGATTCTGTAAGAAAAGGCCTGCCGGCAGAATTAGAACCACATTAGAGAAGGGTTCCCTCACTTACTGAGCGCAGCATATTTGTCATCATTCCAGAATGCAAGATGTTCCTCAATCACTGGGTGTTGATGGAATCGGGAAGCATGCCATGTACCTCGTGCAAGATCATTTGTTGATGAGAAAATATGCTCACAGCCCTCTTCCTCTGTATTGCTGGTGCCCAAAATGTACATAGGATGCCAACCTGATTGACACCTTCAGTTGTGAGCATGGCTATGAAACACGCCAACCATTAACTGAGAGTTGAGCGCATCAGCCATGGAGCCTAGAGTGCTATTCTTCAGGGTAGTCGAAAATGTACATCCGATGTCATAGGTACATCCACCATTTGGACCATACACAGAGAGTAGTTTCTCCGTAACAGCCAAGGGATATTTCATCCTGAATCACTGGGATCAGCAATAGCAAAGAAGGTGTATCTGAAGACCGACAGTTCGCCACTTTTGATCATGTCGCAAGCAACCAGTATGAAACAATGCTGGCATGCTGCAATGAAGATCCCTGATTCTTGAAACACAGAAAACATGCGCTTTTGTTGTTCGGGCCCTGCATTCTGCCACCGTTCAACACAGGATGTTTGTGCATTGTCGACCCTAACTTTGTCGACCCAGTCATGTGATTTGTTATTGGGATGAGACTGCAATTTTATAAGCTTATTAGTAGGAAGCACAAAATGGTTGAGTACATCACCTTAGCCTTTACTTTATGTTGGAAGCGGTTGACATCATCCATGGAGATCCAGAAGTCAGAACATGCAACACATGGGTCAGGTTGAGGTGCAAGACCATACATAGCTGAGTCCCATCTTTTCAGACTATTATTGCCATCCATGGATACCAACCAATCAAAGATGAGAGGCGGCTCATTCTCCAGCTTGTAAAAGCAAGCCGGATATTCATTGCACAATCGCCATTCAGGAGCATCTCTATGCAGCTCTACTTTGAGTTGATGATTAATGCGACAGAGAATCTCAAGGTAGATATCATATGCCATCACCAATTGCTGGGATAGGTATGGTTGGTATGGAACCTAAGGTTCGTGAGCAGAGTACATCTCAACTGAAATAGAAATTTACATTATGCAAATTGCACAATGACTTGGCTAGCATCTGAATACTCAGGCGCGGGCAAGCTCGGTGTACTTGTCGATATGCAGCCAGAGTACAAACTGAGATTGCAAGTGTTGGGTTGAGAGGAGAACAACCTAGATAACCGTGGCACAGTAAGACTTCATTTGGATACACATGATGCAGACGAGGTTGGAGAGTTTCATGACAGTGACCTAAATTAGGTTAGTCAACTTCGCTCACTTATGGAGCAACACTTACTAAATAAATCAACCAACTCAATGTCAATTAGCACCAGAAAGTCGGTATCTGCATCGACTGGGCTTGGACTTTGAGAAGCTGATTTTGGCAAGCCGTTGCCACTGTCATGTTGCTGGTAGTCCAAGTAGGTGGCAACTAATGCTTCCATCTGAAGATTCCACTGTGCTATACTAATCTCGATGCAGTCAGCCCGCATGCAAGAATTGAGGTAATGGCTGATGGGAGTGACTTCAGTGTTTCAGGAAACATTCAGAAGGATGACATACCATTGACGGACATGTTGGTCAACTTCATCAGCGAGATCCTCAAATCCTTCACTTTCTTCATCATCGAGGGTGAGTGGCTGTTCAGCATGTGAGAATGGAGGTAATTTGTCTGAATCGAATATATTCTGGTCAATGAACATCTGGTCAACTAAGTCTTGATCAGCAGTATTCATTGCTAGAAGGAAAGTCTTACAATACATTGGTGAAGTAGAGATCACCACAAACCCTGAATCTCAGCATGGCGCTTTACCCCCATTTCCCAAATACATTCTGCCTGCTTGCTGGAAGTCGGCTTGTACGACTAGTGGTTGCATCCTTGGAACCCATGGCAGACAACATTTTTTCTGATGCCACTGGAATGAGTAAACGTCCCACAGCTAGGCATCGAGAGAGCGAGAGAAGCTGGAAAATTACTAAACACATGTCATTACAATAAGTTCGGAAAGGATTGGAATGTACAGTTGATTGGGTGTGAAGAAGGTTGCAAACACATGGCACCCATTGCAACAAGGTGACAGAGCGGGGAGAGGCAATGGTGAGGGGTAAGGGTGAGAGGCAAAGAGGCAATGGCAAGGAGAAGCATCTAGCTCTTAAATGCCAGGGACAGTGGAGAGAGAAAGGGGGTGGAGACAGATGGCAGGATGGCAAGGATGACAACTGCAAGGACGACAACTGCAATGAGGCAACTGTAACGAGGTAACAGAGCAGGGTGAGGTGAAGGTGAGAAGTGAAGAGTTGATAGCAGGAGACGACGGCAAGGGAAAGTGTCTAGCTCTTGAATGCCAGGGACAGTGGAGCTGGATTGAGAAGAGAGGGGCAGGGACAGACGGCCGACAGCAAGGACGATGACTGCAATGACTGTCACCAACAAGTAGTAACAATGATGCCAAGGGGGCGACAGTGAGGAAAATGAACGTTGAAGAACGATGTCAGGTGCTTGAACATTGAGGACAGCCGATTGGGACCAAGCAATGGTGGTAGGAACGTCGGGAACGTCAATGATGATGACAGCTGACATTGAGGTTGAGAGAGAGGGGCGTTGACCTGCACGAAATCAATATCGTGCTGAGTCAGAATACGAATCTGTAGATTTCCAACCTAATCAATGGTTGTAAAATTCTGATATTTCACTTACAGGTAGTCCACTATACTAGCTACCTATCCTCCAAGTTTCATTTTCTCATTCCAAACCCTTCAAGAGATATTCACAAATCTCCTCTGAAGTGCCTTACGCTAGTGTTTACTACACTAAGAATCGTACACTTTATTAGCCTCCTGTATATAGGAAAGCCCCTATGTAGATTACCTAATCATGTAGTGCATTGCTTCATCTGCACAGCTCTAGAGTCACATGTCCTTGCAGCATAGCATTGGATTTGTTTGGCTCAGATTACACAATTATAAGGTTTTGAGGTCTCCTAGGATACACACAGCCTTATACCTGTGCAGAGTTTCTGTTCCTTGTGCACAGCCTCAGAATTGGATGAGTAATCACCAAGACAATATTACCAATCATTCT
>JBBPQG010000378.1:0-21553 GCA_038092395.1 Boletus variipes var. fagicola | reverse complement strand
TGCATCGGGCGTCGTAGTCGCTAGGGAGGCTGAGGTTTTGTTGACGCTATTTAGACTTGGCAAGGATCGACTGGACTCGGCGTATACCTTGGTTGCTGGATCACGGGTGTATATCGAAGTAGAAAGTACATGAGAGAGCAACAAGATACCCAGTTGTGCGGAAAACGTATATGAATGCAGACTATAACGAGTAGAAGCGTCAACAGGTAGCGAGGGAGGAAATGGCAAGATTACCGATCAGGCTCGACGCATTTTACCATTCCTAACCCTTCGGTAATCTGCCAACGGGAAAAATCTAGGAGCTGCATACAGTTTGTTTTTCACTAGGTGGTCGACTGCAATGGGCAACATGTATGAGTTGCAAGTCAGTGTGAACGAGCGCACATTTCGCGATATGTCGAGGGGTTAGTGATACCGTATGCGGGAATCGGCATAGCACGGCATGCAGCAACCCAGTTTGAAACCCCCGATGCGCGGGGTTTGCCATGAACAGGACACCTCCCAGCAGTCTGTACATGGCGAACCCTTCGGGTCGGGTTTGACAAGTGTTTAGATGTCTAGGTTGTTAGAAATTACAACAAGCACGTTGACCTCTAGAAGCGAGAAAAGTCAAGCACGACAGACTAGAAAGGGTGAGGGACTGTACCTAGAAGCGAGAAGCACACCGTTAAGGGAGGTAGCCACGAAAGAATAGCAATACGTGACGAATGACGGAAAGAGATCGGGTCACTGCATACACGGACCTCAGGCCGGATCCCTATCACCTATGATACAACCTCGACACCTTTACCGTATATAAACACCTGTAGGTCGAGATAAGCCTGAACATCAGTAGACGGAGTGATGCGGCGCACCATGATATATACGGTCCGTTATCAACCGTAGTACGGGGCGAGTTTTGCCCACAGACGCCTTACCTCTGTATACAGCCGTCTTAACGGGCACCTGGCCGTCCTTGGACAAAAGGCGCTACGTTTCGACACCGGTAGACTCGGCTTGAGCAATCTTTAGATAAGTGTGGCCAGGAAGCTGTCCACGATCATGATGAACATTTGGACCTGGCGTAACGGCACTTCGGGGAGAGGCTTCCTTCCTACAGCGTCCTGTCGCGTATAAATTGGCAAAAAGGAGCTCTCCAATGTTCCGTGGCGGTGGTGCCGCGGCGGTGACCCGAATCCCAACCTCAGAGTCTGAAACACTGACAGTTGTAGGAAACGGAGCGTCTCATATAATCTTGCAAGAACGTGTATCAGGATTGAACATACTCGGGGGCCCGAACTTCCGAAATGCCCCAGTGACTTGCGCTGATCCGATGGAATCCCATGTCAGTCAAATGTGGAGTTCATCTTGAAAAGGTCCGAACTTACTGAACGAGTGCCAAAAGTCCTACGCGAGTTGGTGTGGATGGTGACTAGTCAATACTATAGGCATTCTGAAGGTCGTCGCGGAACACTAAAGACAGCCTCGAGAACGCTGCAGAATTCCTTGTTCCGAACTTTCCATTGAGGATGTCCGTACCCATTGACCCTGATCTATGTTCCATTCCGACGGCACTCCTGCCTCCCGTCGCAAGGTTTCCGCCAACGCGCAAGCCGATAAATAAATGTTCAACACCCCAACCTCGTACCTCAGCACTCAGTCCCCAACACCATCCATGGCATCCCAACCACCCAAAGACTTCTTTGAGCAATTCCTCGTCAACTCTGCTCCAGGTCAAAACCTGAGCGAAAAAGCTGCCAGACTCTTCTTCCCAGACTATCCCAATATTCCTGGCGATGACGACGAGATACCGGCAGACTCGCCTTTGATGAACTTGCTGCGGGAGAACCTCCCGTCGATGCGTGCTGCGGCTGGGCATGGGCCGGTTCGGTCTCTACACAGACGGAAGGGTAAGGGGAGAAAGGGAGATTGCCCTGATGGTACGTTTTTTCTTGTACTGTACCTGATCTACAAACATCCTCACGCGTATCCACCGTCGTCGTCGTTGCCGTCTCCGCTCCATAGTCGTCCCGATGGCTCACGACTACGATCATGTAGACGAGCCACCAAGTGAACGCATCGGCAAGCTCAACGCCCTCATGTCCACCGTCGAATCTCGTCAAGACCAAAAACTCGCAGAGATCCAATCCAAGCGTGACCACCAACGCTGGTTATACACCCAAAAACACGCCGAGAGCCAACGCCAACGCGATCACGAAATAAGGATGGAAGCGATGAAGATCGACATGGAGCAAAAGTGGATGGAGCACAACAAGGAGATGATCGAGATCGAGATTCGAAAAATGCAGGTGGAGATTGAGTTGCAGCAGCTCAAGATCCAGGAGTTGAAAATGAGGAGAGAGATGGGCTTGATCGGCGAAGATGAGCAATGCTGCAATTGAGGATGTCATGTCGTTTCTTGGTTACCCCGTCGAGTTCCCGATTTTAATGTTGCTATACTTATCCTTTTCACTTGGATGATTCCGTCTTACCAGGAGTAGGTTTTGGAACAGAGCTCTCGTTTTTGAAATGGTGCCGTTGAAGTTCCCGCTGGCACTGGCGGTAGTAAGATCGATGTATACATGAGTACAGGAGCAAAAAATTTAGCCATGACCTTGGTTGAGTCGCTCTCCTGTTTCAAATCAGTCGACCAAGGCGCTACATCCACCAAGACCTTGTTCGTCCTCTTCAACTTGTCTTGCCGCGACTTCAATGCATCCCGTCCAGCAGGCAAATAGGCATCTCATTGCCATCATCGATATGGACGACTAGCTGATACGACATCTCTGCAAACTTGAGCGGATCACCTTGAGTCGAAATTTCGCAACAGATATCCCGTAAAGCCGCGGTCACAGAATCGGTGGATGGGGAGAAATTTGGCAGCGGCGAGGACGTTGGTATTGAACATCCCAGGCTGGGAGGATGCAGATCTAGTTAGGGAGTGAGCGATCAGTGGGCAAGTTATGATGCGAGTCAAGGGTAGGACTCGCTTTAACGTTCCATTCTCGCAAGAGTTCTTTTGGCAGTGAATCCGTGAAGCCTTCGATGGCTATATGGGTTTTATATTGGGCCAGGTTAATCAACTAAGACAATGATGGGAGGGCCGAAACCATCCTCACCATGCTTGCTAGGAAAAAAGTTGTGTAAGATTGAAATCGTCGGAGATACGACTCAACACGCCCTATTTCGCTCACTCACCTTGCACAATAAAACGCAAGCCAGGTTCTGCAGAAAACCCTGAGATGGAACTATTCTGCAGCAATATCCTGGCGGATTCACCTCCCTGAAATCCTGACTGCCGCGCAACTCGCATCAACTGTGCCCCAGAAATTCACCTCGAACAATGCGCGGGCGTCGGCATCGGGGCTCTCGACCTCGCCAAACATTCCGCTCCTAGCATTGTTGAAGACGACGTCAAGTCGCCCAAAGACCTCTTGGGTCTGTGCAAAGGCGGCGGAAATATCAGAGGGACAGGTGACACCGAGGGGAAGGAGTTGGGAGGGGAGGTATTGCTCAGTAGAGAGAAGCAAGGGTGGCGACGACCAATCACCTTTGCGGAGGACGACTTCCGTGAGGGCTTTTCCAATCCCAGAAGACGTATGGCACGAGTCAGTAATTCAATGTCCGAGTCTCGAGTACGCACTAAGCCAGACGCTTGGAGGGTGCATGAAGAAGAGAGATTGGAGGGGTGGTGTGGTGACAGAACGCATTTCCAGGAGAAAACGGACGCGCATTATATCCCCAGGACCCAGATCTAGAGGACTGGGGGAGTAGCCGCAATGAGTGAGCAACCCTTAGGAGGGTCGCCCATTGGCCCATATATAATGAACATCCAACGCATCCACAACTCACCAAAGGCACTTCCGAATGGAGAGAGGTGTACCTTCAAGTTCCGCATTCTGACTGGCAGATAATCTCGTCGATGAGTCAGGGTTCTATCAAGAAGACCTTATGTCATGGAGGATTCTTTCGCGGCTTGATAGATGGAATATTTTGGGTCTGGATTCCATGTATCCATCCAAAGTTACTTGCGACCTGGTAGAGCGCTTGTTGGAGCGACTACTGTAAGGCTTGTCCTCTTCATACTCGTCATTCTCGGTTTCACATCCACCCATGCTCGGCGCATTGCCTCGCCGCGGTGTTGGGTGAGACGTCGCAATGAAATAGTATCAATTCCTGATACATAAAGATATGTTTGATGAAGAGAAGAAGGTTCCACCAGAGATGATCGATGACTGTGGGACGACTGTCAGGTCAGTTCACACGACTTGCCACTTTGCACATTGCCCCAGTCCTATGGTTGATTGATTTCAACTTGAACGGTGCCCATGATGTCCAGTATGCTGCGTACTACGTCGACCTGGCTGGCTTCAGGCCAACAGGCCTACACCTGTTCAAGCGCTTTGCCAGCTGTTTCGCTTACAAAATCATGGATTAGGTTCGCAGCACAGTGGAGCTACAACCAATCCAGAGCAAGCACGAGTATCGGTACCAGGACGTTTTGGTCTTCGCCCCGGACGGCCTGGGGATCGTTCTAGGGCGGAATACCATTGGATGGGGTGTCAACCCTGCGAATATGAAAGTTACCATTGCTCCAAGAGACTAACCCGTTATGGCAGGAGGGATGGGCCATCATCGATAATCTGCGCGCAGGGGATCGTGGGATTGACAATCCCCGGTTCGTAGCATCGGTTATCGTAACCCTCTGTACACCTGCTCAGGTAGAACTGAACCCTTTTTCAGGGCCAAGACCCACCTGGAGGTCTATCAACGTCACGATGCTCTCTCGCCGTCGTGGCGGAATCGAACAGGCTTGCATGCAGCAGCCCGATTCGTTTGGACGCGACTGCGCAATGGAGGCCCAAGGGTCTATTAGATCTCCACTCGGGGTGAGCCCTCCGAATCCATCCTTCCCACGTTTCTCAAATTTCAATCCATTTAGTGACCAGTTTATCAAGTCCGCGTCGTCTGACAAGATGTTCTCTTGCCTTCATCTGAAAGTGACGGACTCGTTCTATAACGGAAACACAATGCTGATCCTCCACTCACTGCGATGCCAACCATATCATCCTCCGTAGTTTCTTGCGACAATTGAACATCGCGTCGTATGGTTACAATTTGCTGTGGAAAGCATGGCTATCCAGAAATTACGCCGTCGGACGCGTTCTAAACTGCATTACAACTCCACTCCATCACAACTTGGCCATGGTCCTAGCCTTGTCGCCGTCCTTTTTCACATCCGCAGACAAAGTTGTCGCATCCACCAATGTCTTACCCATCCGCTTCAATTTGAGCCGCAACTTTGCTAACGCATCCTCTCCGATCGGCAAAAACAGTGGTATCTTCTTGCCCTCATCTGCGCCGACAACCAACTGATACAACACCTCGGCAAACTTGTACGGATCACCCCCAAGCACAATATTGCGATAGAAGTCACGCAGAGCCACGACGGCAGAGTTGGCGTAAGCGGGATGAGGTGTGAAGAAGGTGCCGGAAAGGATCTTGGTGTCGAAATTCCCCGGTTCGAGGATGCAGATCTAATTGCGTGAGTGATCAGTGGGGAAGATGGGGTGAGTTAAGGTATATACTCGCTTTGATGTTCCATTCCGGTGGGAGCTCCTTTGAAAGCGATTCCGTGAAGCCTTCCAAGGCTAGATTTATGTTTAGGTTAGTCAATTCAGTCGACGAGGGAAGAGTAGGACCATCCTCACCATATTTGCTAGGTAAAGCACAGGATTAAGATCATCAGGAATACGTCTCGACATGACTGAATATTATCCGCTTACTCACCTCGCGCAATAAAATGCCATACCAGGCGCTCCGGAAAACGCCATCATCGAACTGTTCTGCAACAATATCCCACCCTTTCCGGGTGCATTCACCTCCCTGAAGAACCTAACCGCCGCGCGACTAACACCAACCGCTCCCCATAAATTTACCTCTAACAATGCTCGGGCATTCTCGTCGGGTATGGCCTCGACCTCACCAAAAAACCCGAACCCGGCATTGTTAAACACGATGTCAAGTCTTCCAAAGACTTCTTGGGTGCGAGCAAAGGCGGCGGAGATGTCAGAGGGACGGGTAACATCGAGTGTGAGGAGAAGGAGTTGGGAGGGAGGGTATTTCTCGGTGAGAGTGGCGAGAACAGAGGGCTTGCGAAGGGTGGCGACGACAATGTCGCCTTTGCGGAGGACGACCTCAGTGAGGGCTTTTCCAAACCCGGAGGACGCGCCCGTGACTGCCGTGGACAACGCTGCGTGAGTGGTAACTAGTCATTCAATGTCTTGGGTACGCACTGAGCCAGACTCTTGCAGGTTGCATGGACGGGAGAAGTGAGGATTCGGAAGCGAAGAATCAACCCGCGATAAGTTACTTATAAGCAGAGTGCCTACTAAGCGGCACGAAGCGTTTTTTAGCCGTAATATTGTCCCGCGATCCACGCTATAATACAGTCGACTCCCTGATAACCGATAGCCCTCGGGTCAAACCGAGGGCTATCGGTTATCAGGGAGTATCGGGTTTGCAAGAGACCAGGTATACAGGGGGGGAAAAATGATTTCATTGTTTCTGTCGGCAAAGGTACTACAAAAATTAAGCCTGATTAGGAGCAAAATGTGAGGTCGGTTTCGTGTCTTTCATAACTCTTCATTTCCTCTGTGAGTGTCACATCTGCCCAAATGTGCTCAGGACCGCCTCCAATTTACGAGCCAACGGATTGTTTGCGTATTTCCGGAGCGACATTGCCGCTGCGAGAGCTTCTTTTGCGTGTAACCTCGGGCTCGATGGGTTCCGGGTCGGACGCGGAGCCATCGAGTAGTCCTACTACGTACTCAGCTCAATCAACTTTCAGAGTCCCTTGATGTAATCGAGAACGCCGATACCAACCGGGATGAGGTATCATAGTAGCAGCGCTGTCGGCAATTCTTGCGGATCCGGATGTCATGGAGTACAGTACTATCCCCATACAGCGTGGAGCTTGTCATTGAATGCATCAACATACATAATATTGCACAGCCATGAAATCAAGGCGAAACTCCGGTGCATCGTGTTCTTGGCTGGCGTAGGTGAAAGCCGGATTAGCATGTATTACCAACGGCATCTCTTGGAGTGCGAATGAGAATGCACGGAGACCTTTGAGCTCGGCAAAGCCGAATAACGGAGGCAATTTACAAATGGGGGACGAAGAGCGGTAACTTCAAGGTGTAAGTCTCGGTCCCATCATGTTTCTATTACTCCGAGTCTCAACCCAAAGAGAGGGAAATCTAATAAAAACAATGCTTATCATGAAAACCAAAGTCATGGCAGACCACCGCTATCGAAAAATATTTCTCTCACAAAGAGCGACGATGAGCAAATCCACGTTCTATGATAAATCGAAGTCCTCATCTTCAGTGACGCTCTACCCCCGGAGCGACTTCTCTCCGAGCAGTGCCCGCGCTGCCTTTGTAGAACAAAATGTCGCCTGTATCTTCGACGAATACGCACTCGACGAACGATCGCCACAAAGCCCGCCACACGCCGGTTGAGTCGTAAGAATATGCGTCTCCTAGAAGAGGTCGAATGGCAGCATGTACCTCGGGTAGATTATCTAAGCGAGTTTCCAAAGTTATTGTCAGTATGTTTCACGGAGAGTTTGACAAGTGCATGCCACGCACAAAATGGAACCTGTCGAAGAGTAGACAAATACTCAATGGACGTAGCCCGAGAGTATGGCTCAGAGATTACTTACAGTGGAAAACAGGTGATGAGCTGTATGATAGCGGTTAACCCCGAGTAGGAAATAGCTGTCAATGAAACCCAAGAATGGCTACGGTATCTCTTAGTCTCTCATCAGGACGCAATTGCTGATTGGGCCTACCCGGTCCACCGTTGTGAGAGCTCCCCTTCGCCAAGTCCACTGCCCTTTTCTGTAGTGTGGGACGGTGGCGCAAGTGTGCTGTAGCTGTAAAGACCAACATATTTCATAAGTTGACCGTCGAGGCGCATCTCAAACTGGGGACCTACAAATGCCATTGTGACAATCCTAATCGCCAAATCAGGGGTACGTAGAGGGAATGCACCGGTGTACTCACCAGTGGTTCGCGCAGCACCAGGGGATCACATACAGAGCCACCACATTGGTGATGGAAGTCGCCATCGTCCAAACCATCAACAAGTAGAACATTGCTATGAGACCAAAGTTCGAAATAATTACTGCATTCCGGTCCGTATCTTTGAAAAGGGCAGAGGACGGCTTCCAGTGCTATTTTGCTCATGAGACGGGGGAACAGGAGATATTTTATCAACGCACGTTTGTGCCTTTTGGGTACCGCTTGCTACCCATCTGATTCCAACTATGTCCGTAGGTTAGACCATCGATAATGATATTATCTCAGAGACCACTCACGTGTAGTAGGCATCTACAAAACATCATGATAAGCCATCGTTTCTGAGCTGAAAGATGCTACTCACGGTGTCCAAAAATCTGCATTTCAAAAAGACGAACTAGTGTGTACAAAGGAGCCTGGGAAAGTATTTCGTCGTAGTCGTGTTTCTGAGCGACCACCTTTGGAGGTAGCTTTATTTCTGATCGTAAATAGGGAACGAAGACCTCCTCGTTTTCCATCATGCCAGTCATCTTGTGATGGCGGAGGTGTGTAATCCTCCAAGAGAAATATGGCACAAATATGAAACTGTGGCAGAGAAAGCCGATGGTGTGATTGAGGTACATGTTCTTGCCTACGTTATCATGGCCTGCCTATAGAACGGTCAGTGATCCGCTGGATGACCTACGAAACCGGATGCACCTCATGTCCTTGTAGTTTGTCAGAATACCGATAGCAGTTTATAGACAAATACAGGCTTACCGAGAACCCATCCGCCGGACCATGCTAGTCCCTGCCACCACCAGTATGTGCACCAAAGTGTCCAGTAGACAATAGATTTGATCCATGGACCACCCGGCACCAAGCTGGTGAGCTTATCAATGTTGATGGCGAAGACATATAGGGATAAAGGTATAAGGAAAACGCGGAGAGTATAAAGTAAAGCTCGACTTGTGCTTCTCTCGAGGAGGTGTTTTGGGATGGCGGCACGCAGAGCGTTCATGTCCACGTCGGGAGGCGTGAACGGCTGTCCAATGCGTGATAGGTATTCCGGCCCATCAACAAGAAAGTCGAGAGGCATGGTGCAGATGCAAATGCAGAACACGGGATAGTGGTCTCTGATCGAGTGTTACTGTTGCTATGTATATATTCTGGTATTTTGAAAATGCAGTTTGCGTTGTCTTTACGCGTACGCGGACCCATTACGTCTTCTATCGGATAATTTTCATTCAGATTCATAATTCAAATAACCACAGCCCTTGATGGAGTCTGTTGTATAGGAATGACTCACTGTTCCATGAACTGTTATCGACTGACAAGCTCAACAAATTTCGTACTAATATGCAAGTACGCGGTCGGTAGAACTTGGATTACCTACGGACCTTTACGACCGTCATCCGATTGCCAGTAAGTTGCAGACCTGCAGTTTCAGTGGCATGTTGGAACGCTGCGTTGTCCTCTTGCGAGCGAGAAACTGTAGAGCGTACTATAATCGAGCGGAGCATTAGTCATGAGGGGCTAGGGCGACACTTGAATGTACCAGCTGACAGTGTAGCACTTTTTTCATTACTCGTGTTCGTTAAACCACTCTGAGGTTGCCCGTCGGGTTCGCGATAGCTCCGTTTCCATGTTGCTGTACTTGTTCTTTTCACTTGGATGATTCTGTCTTACCAGGCCCGGGAGTAGGTTTGGAACAGAGTTCGGGTTTTCTGTATCCCTGACAGTGAACTACTGGGACGAGTCGGTCGACCTACCTCAAGTTCAGAGGATGCTATTATAACCACCAACCTGCCTGTCAGTAAATGCAGTATCACCACGTAATGTTTTTGTTACCCTTTTATTACAAAGAAGACTTGGAACAATGATTCCATCTTTCTTGCTTGACAGATGCTACTGTAGTATGCAGTACTCTCAGGCTGTAGTGTAAGAACAGAATATCATTGGTCAACTACACTTGTGCCATGACTTTTGTGGAAAAGGAAAATCCGAACAGTCTTTCAGTAACAAGGTTCACCTGGCAGAGGGGTCCAATGGCAAGTGCTGGAGGCGCCTGTATCTTGCCCTTTTATCATCTTCTTGGTTTGGATCTGGTTGGAACCACCAAAAGTGACGGTCTCGAGCAACCCAAATGCACCCTACAACCAAGAGAGCTACCACAAAAATGAAAGCTCCTGCACCAGCCTGTAATTTTGTATCACTTAGATCAAACCACTGAACCAAAAAAGCTGCAAAGAAAAGACACATGCTGGAAAAGCATGCTCAGAAAAACTATTATTCTCAGCATGAGGGATACTCACCCCCACATGAGGAAGACATGTGGCAGGCTATAAATGATGGCAGGAGTCTCAAGACCATGCTTTTCATGCCATAATCCTTGCAAAAATTCAGCCTGTTCAAGTCAAACACCCAAAAGATGTCAAGGATATATGAGATACCCACAGCTTCAAATGGGGTATTCTTTGCCTCTGTGCGGCTATGGCCCATGAAGATCAAACCAAGGATGATGCTTGCCATGCTTGCTACTAGTGACATGTAACTGAGGAATTGCAAGGTTGAAGTCCCAGTATCTGATTGTTTTGCAAGAAAGGCAGCATTCACATTTAGGAGCACAGCTGCCTGGAAGCCTTTGTCCAGATATTTCATGAAAGCTTTGGAATTTAGTCTGCTTACCAGTACTCTGGTTTCTTGGAGTTGTGACTCTAGGTTGGTGACAAACCTATTCCACTTTTCTTTGCTTGCAATGTCATCAACAAAGATCCTGTGTAACAACCGCACATTCTTGATGGGTACCATGAATGACAGAGGTGCAAAGATTGTCATGAATTGTGAAGGATGATACCTCCATTTTCCAATACTTTGATCAAAATCAAGGCGGGCACATTCTTCCCCATGATAATTGAGAAAATAATTGTTATCTGCAATTGTGAAATGAAAACACTGTTGGATAGTGTGAGAAGACATACAGAAAATGCTCATGATTCGACCTGAAAGGCATCATTGAGTATTCTATAAACCAGTGAAGGATATTTAGCTCACCAATAGTAACCACAGAGTGTTTACGCTCTTCTGTCTTTCTGGCTGGGTAAATGAGAGGTGAGCAGGCATACATATGTTACCAAGTAAAAAGCTTACGATCAATTTCCTTGATGAGAGATAAGTGCTTCTCTAGCTCTTCAGTATTTAGAGGGCATGGTGATGTATTTGATATCAAGTGATCTATAATTCAATATTCAATGAAAGTAAGACTCAGACAGCAAGGGTGTAAGCACCCACCACATGCAGCATGAATAATCATGTCCATGGCCTCATCTTTCAATTCTTGAGTAACCATACAGAAATTTGGGTAGAGATTCCAGTGCCTCCTGGTATTGCTTCAGATCAATGTACCATATACAGCCAACTGGATGGTAGTACATCAGGCTCACAAATATCATACAATATGTAGGACTCACCCATATAACACACCAGTAATGTGCTTGGATACCAAACCCTAGTGGATTCAGAATGTTTGTATGCACCACCAGGACCAGCAGCCCAGGACTTACCTTTGTGAGGAAGTGAGAGGACACCTCTACAATCCCTGAAGATCTCGTGTCCTTCCCATTCATCCAGCCAAAATAGACTCCTGGTTCGTGGGTTCACGAAATAATAACAACACATCAAACCTATCCCATCTATCTTGGGTTCTAAGACCAACTGGATTTCGTTAATGTTCAGGGATCCGGAGAGATCCCGCTTCTCGATCTCAGTTTTCAGCGCTGAGAACAATAAGATTCTGAAGCGTTCAACATCCTGGTGGATCTCTTTTTCACATATATTCACTTCCGTAAACGTTTTCTATGGAATCGTAGTTGAGATATAGTAACGCGATATTGTTCAGATTCACTGACCGACTCGTGGTGCGTGTAGTAAAGGGCACCCTCTGGGTGCAGGTATGCTGTCCACCCGGCAGGGACGTTCTCTCTGCAAACAGAAGTCAATGCGATACATAACTCTGACACGGTAATGAAACAAACGAGGTTTTGGGGTATTGGTACAACATTGCTGCAATTTTGTAATCGGGTGCGGATGGACGTCTAGGCATCTAAATGAACTTTCGGCTCCATGGAACACTCCATTCATCTTACCCTGCATTGCGGCTCTCATACCGGAGTACGCCACTGACTGACATTGGGCAGAAACGTGGATCTCCGGCGTTGGTGGGTTCCCCAGGTCGAGTTGGGTCATCAGCATTCGGGGGGGCAATGATTATGTCAAGAGCTGGAGTATGAGCACGAGATGGCGGGCCACGATGTTCTCGATACGAGGCTCGCCCGACTGAACTTCGAGAGGTAGAAGACCTCTGCAAGCGGGATTGCCGGGAAGATATTATTGACGAGGTGGTTCTACCTCGGTGGGGTTCCGCATTGTGCGGGGATGACGTGACATCTGGAATATCTTCAAACCCAATCATCTCATGAGCTGGACTGGAGGGTGATGGACTATCCGGATGAGTGTGGCCAGTAATGCTGGGACTTGACGGAGGAACGGGGTCCGCCAGATTTCGTGATGTGTCATGATTAATCTCATTACGCTCGTCATGAAGACTACCAGAGGCCCATGGCATGTCTTGCGAATAGCGCCTTGCCGGAGCAGGAGAATATGGGACGAGGTGACCAGATGGCGATCTTGAACTGGAGTAAGGCGAGTCCATCGGAGAAGACATACTACGTTTGTGAGCGTCAGGTCTTGGTAAAGGAACACTCATGGCGCAAATGATGCCACTATCCAGAATTGCTGGTGAAATAGGTGGTTCTTGGTGCTGTGTGGAGGTGGGCTTGGGTAAGTCTGTGCGTACCCATCGACGAAGGGAAGCGAATAGCACGAATAAGCGCCTTATCAGCGTTAACCTGCGGATGGATGCTAGGAATTTCAGAACGCGGCTGAGCAGGTGAATCAACAATTTCCTGAGTGTTGACAAAGACATAGGACCGAGCGGAAGAGGAGTCTGGGAGACCTCCCACTGGCAATCAGGTGATGGGTTAATATGAAGGAGCACTAGTAATATACCAGTCAGATTCTCAAAGAGTTGGGCGCAAACCTTATCCACTGTATAAGTATTCTTGGAGCTTATTTACATACGGTTTATCTGGTAAGTCGCCGACCCGCGGTTTCAGTGGCATGTTGGAACGCTGCGTTGTCCTCTTGCGAGCGAGAAACTGCAGAGCGTCGAGCGGAGCATTACTAGTCACGAGGGGCCAGGGCGACATCCGCTCGAGCACAGTCAAGTACTCGCATACTGATCCCACGAGGCGCAGGTCGGGCCGCCGCAACTGTCCACGTTACAACTACCTCTCATGAAGACACGCTACGGTAACCCCATTTCCAGATCTCGAGAAACTCGGTGGTACGGCCGATCCAAACTGGCTCTATGATACTCAAACATGTTGTCAAGTTGTTCCGGCGATGACGTCTCTCAACACTCAGAGTAGACCCGCTCACAGATTCCTCCTTCTCGTCCCCATTGATCGACCTCTGAATCTACAGCAGCGGGTCCAGATCACATATATATAATATCCTCCAGCGAGCCACGAGGCGGGCAATGTGAACAAGAGTAGAACTCGAGCTGATCGTCGACTCGGAGTGTTGATGGTACTGTACACCTCTTGTCCATGAACGCGTTGACCGGTGACCAGCAACACGGATGATTCTGACCATAATTTTGATTTTGATTCCTCCATCCCCGAACTCACACAGTGACACACAGGCACCGTCGCCATACGAGCAGGACCGCATAGTACCCCATGCAATTGCATCTCGATACGATCTGGAAGACGCACACATGAAAATTGGAGTTGCAGGTCGTCTTTCTTTGCACTTGAGCGCGCGACATGGAAAAATGACAATCTCCCGAGATCTCGACAACCAGCCTTGCGCGTCCTCAAACGCCATCTGTTTTGCTGTCATCTACGTTGTCACCTTGGTCGCCATCTGCGGAAATTCGGTACTTAGTGCTTGGCATCACAGACCGATTTGCGACCCCATCTGCATCGCTCAACACACGAGTGATAAATAGAGGCAACTGCACTGTCATATACATGAAGACGAACAAGGCAGCGTGGATACCTTGGAGCCAAGAGAGGGAGAAACAGAAAGGGAAAGAGAAGATAGAACAACTGAAAGGATCGTGATCACGTGTATGTATGCGTGCAGCAAGGCACGCAAGCACGTACATGTTCGCTGTACAGCGGGCAATGCGTATGGTCGTACATGGAAGATAGGCAAGCATCGCATGAGAGCGTACATTTAACGCCGCCAAAGGCAAGGTAACAGAGCAAAATCAGGATAGGGGGGTCGAAACAGACAACAACAGTAAAGATGCAACACGAAACGAGGTGAAGAGGAAACATGCATGAAAAGGGATGAAAAATGGTAACGTACCCTCAACACTTCAGCCCAAATACTTTTCATTCAACGCGTGGACCTCTCTCGCCAAATACGGCCAACTCAACGCCCTACCGAGTTCCTCCCTTAGCCTTCCTTCGTCCCCACCTGCCCGTTCCCTCGCCAACCTCACTTCCCATCCCAACAAGTTGTATAACAAACGCATATTGGGCTGGATCAACACAGATAGTCGGCGACTTCGCACAACCAGATACGCTTCGACGAGGCTCAGGCCGAGGTGTTGCATCACATATGCAATAACCACCGTCGCGCTGCGGGACACGCCGACGCGGCAATGCACCAACACACGACCCCCCGCGAGACGCGCTTTCTCGATCCAGGTGCAGATTGGATGGAGTTGGGGCTCCAACGTGTCGATGCCGTCGTCGCAAACACCTTTGATGTCGAGGACCTTAATCCGACCTTCACGTTCTTCAATCCAGAGGGAACCTTGGCTTCCAGGACTCGCGGGGAGTGCGGGGTAAGTGAGATTTGTGGGGTCAAAGGGAGAGGCGGAGGTAGGCGTTTGAGGTGGGGGAACGAGAGCACATTCGCCAACAGAGACGACATGTGTGATTCCCAGAGCGTGGAGCATGTATACATTCGCGGCGTGGTTCCTGCATATATGTTTAGAACGTCAGACGTAAATATACGAGACGACGTACAAGTTCCCGAGATATAAAAATGGAAGCACGCGACTCGGGAAACTTCCATCAAATCTGGCATCATCAAACCATGACTGGTGATCCGATATAAACGATGGCAACGTGTTTGCCCTCGGTCGCCTCAAGTGCTTCGTTGTAGTCGACACGGCGGGCAGAGGCACGACAGGTGTAGATGAACCGTAATTGATGGTCAACGCATGAGGTCGGTGTCCATTAGCACTGTTCCTGAGAACAGGGTAATGGCCTGCTTGCCCAGAGGCTCCTCGCTGGATATCTCCATACTGGTATCGTGAGCGGAGTGAGATATTAGCTACCCCCAAACGACCTTCAACCCTTTTCAGGAAAGCAACCTCGGATTGATAGACGAAGAACGATCGACGATTGGTAACCTACAGCTAAATCAGCCAGTGAGCTTGGGACCGAGCGTGGAACCCAACCTGCATTTCCAGGTACGCCTCCGGCAAACTCAATCCTTTCACAGCCATAAGTAAACAAAGCGCGGGAACAGATGATTCCGTGTAGCCATCACTTGAATATAGCAAGACTTTGAGCGGACGAGGCCGATATGTTGGAGGCGTTGTGGTTGTCGTGTCGCTCAGATCGTTTTTCTGAATGTCGATCGGGTATTCGTGGCTCGTGCTTCCAGGGACAGGCCTCTGAGGTGTAATCGAGCCACTTCTGCTCTCGCTCGATTCTGGTATGGGCGACCATGGCGAAGGTAGTGTATGCGCTTTCGGGGGTGTCCTAGGTACTCCGTTACTACATCCACCTCCCACACTGCTCGTCAGACTCCCCAGCGCTCCTGGCATGACCATTCTCTCCAAAAATCTGATCACGGGTAACAGCGCGTTCAATCCCGCGGGTGTCGGTGACGGAGAACTTGGAAAGGGGAAATGAATGATAGCAGAAGGATGTGGAGGAGGACGAGGTGGGATTGCTCCTGGAGGGAAGTGAACAGACAGTGAATTAGCACGGGTGTCGAAAAAGTCAAAGGACTGGACGAGTTGGACGGGGAAACACGCCAACCTTGCTGGTCCCAGTGTCGATGCCACAGTTCTACCCATTCCATTTCCATCAACCGTATATGTTCCTCCGCGGCTCGTAGGTGAGCCACAGACGGGAAGGGAGCATGTTCGTGGCATTCGATGCAGATATCAAATCCGAGACCGCACGAGGGGTCATTCGTATGTGTGCTAAACGGGGAAGGTTTTTCGGGATCATGGGAGATATAAGGATCCGCGAACGGATCTAAGTAGAGGGAAGTAGTCGGGTGGGTTGCACTACCGGGTTCTACAGAAGGCCGTATGTGTCCCTTTCGTCTTAAAAGAGGTTTCCAAATCGGAACGTCATTTGCGTTCCCCAGGAACACTTGACCCACATTTGGATTCCAATATGTAGCTGTCGTGCTACCGGAGGCTTCGTCCTATCGCATCATGCATGAACAGAGCAGTGAGGACAAAAGGGAAACACACACCGCTTGCACGTCTCTGTCATCACTGCCCCACACGGTCAAAATTTCGGAAGTGCGTGTGAGATCCCTCATCTCGTCCCTTTCACGTCGAGCAAAGTCAATCGTGTTCGCGCGCTTGCATCTGTGTATACGTGTATTAACATTCAGGGGCACGTCAGATGACCAGTCAGGTGAAGGAATGGAATCCGCGGTGGACTGGACAGACGCAGACAAGCGCTCGGCTTGTTCCGCCGCCAACTTAGCCTCGAGTTCGAGTTCGCCAACGAGTCGTCCATCGGTCATCTCTGTGAGGCCAGTCATCCCACTAAGGGGACAGCTTACGCTTTCGGTCCGCGGTGGGACGTTGCGTTCGCAGTCACCTGGACACTCGCCGTCTTTCCTGACGACGAGCCAGGGAAAATCACGCTCCAACTGCTCCGCGTTGGCGTCGAGCACATATACACCGTATTTGAGGAATCCTTCGGGGGTCGAGTGGGGATCCTGCTCTTCGTGGCTTTCCGGCTCGAGCTGAAAGCCAGCCTGCACCCATCTTTCTAACCGCTCTCGTCTCTTTTTCTCGACAGCCTTCTTAAACCGGGATGCAACTCTGAGAGCGGCAGGAGTAGGACCCTTGGGAGAGTATACGATAATATCTGAGATAGATGTGTAGAGAGGCTGCTTGGAGTTGAGAAATTATGATCGGACAAGGCGACAAGACTTACAAGCTGTATACCAAAATTGCGTAAGCTGATACCATCAGGGACTTTGGCCGGCTTGAACTCCCAGTTGACGTCAAGTGCCACCGTGCTTCCACGAGCCCAACCGTGGAATTCGTACGTACGCGAGGGAAGTGAGGGTTGTATGAGCTGGGAGGGGAGGAACGTACAGGTCAAGATAGGGTACTTTTTGAGAGGTTTTTCAATAGGAACGCTGGTTGCTGCTAAGAAGGTTAGCACGGCTCACGGGGACTAGGAAGGCGACGTGCCTGTAGAAGATTGAGATGAGGGAGTGGTGTCGAACACGGGAGTATCGGGTGGGCTGGGACACGGGGGACTGGATGGGGAAGGGAGAGATGTGGCGCTCGTGGATCTCGAATGGGAGTCGGAAGAGGACGATGATGCGTCGGTTGACGACTCAGAGGAGGACGTAGGAGAGTGTCTACGGTCGTGGGTGGAACGTGGATTAGTATTAGTGTATACAATATTGAGGGGTGCGCTAGGAGAAGGCACGGAAGGCTTGGTGTTTGTGGTTGAGTCTGCGGTGGATATGCGGAGGGTAGTAGGATGCATAAAGGAGGGTGTCGGATCAATGTCCATGGGAGCGGGTTGATCGGGCGGGTTGATTTGGATGTCTAGATCGTCCTCGGAAAAGTCGTCCGAGTCGGTATCGTACTCGGTCTCTTCGGAGACTGGGGAAGAGGGTGCGTCGAGGTTGTCGTCGCAGACGACCCAAACGAGCCCCCTGTAGCGAGGCGGACGGACGACACGGCCAGAGCTGTCGCGAATCATGGCTGCAGGGTGCACGGGCTTGTCTGGAGATGCTGGGGAGGAAAAAAACGTGCATTGGGCGTCGTTGTCGCCGTCGAGGCCATGGAGGAAGGGAAAGAGGATTGAGTCGGGGGGGTGGGCGGTGAGGTGTTCGAGATGCATGCGGGCGAACTGGGAGGTGGGGAGGAGGGGAACTTGTCCTGCATGTTGCAAGGTACGTCTGTCTGGCGGAACGACGCCATAGGACGAAGGGGCGGCCATGGGTCGTCGTTGTGTGCTGGAACAGAAAGTAGCTAGGAGCGGAGAGATAAGAAAAAGGTACAAATAACTATCAGACCCCAGATACCCCATATCTAGATCTCGATCACTCCAATTTCCTAGTTCAAACTCCACGTCATGTGACACGGTCCAGACACCACACCACGTGACCAGTATAACCCCGCACTTTTTCCAATTCACCCCATTTTCAACCTCCGCCGTTCTCGGTGCCGCGAATTCACAGCCCCGGACTCCAAACACTCCGTTGTCCTCCACCAACTTGCTCGGTCAGCACAGCCAGTCGTGACCGATACTCGTCTACCCCAATATATGCCCCACACACTCGTCGCTTACCATCAAACGCTGATCGTCCATGCAGTACCCGATGGTTGTCTACGCTCAGCACAGTCCCCGGCGTCAACTGCAACCAGTACTCAGAGTCCTCACTCGTCAGCAGCGCATGCCACGCCCGGGTCGCATCATACCTGACTCAATCCATCAGCTGCGTTCGTCCATTAGTGTCGCAGCTTACCAGGGCTCGACCAGCTCGGCATCCAAGTGGTCCATCACACTCCGGTCGTCATTGTTCCACCGCACTTGCACGAGTTCCCCCCTCACCTCGTCGTGTCGTAGCGGCGGGTACCCGTACGGTGGACTCGGGCGGTACAGCACGGTTGCTTCCCCAGCGGCGTGCGCAGGAATAGGGATCCGCGATAGGATCCTATATGCGTCTGGATGCAGCTCCTTCAGTAACGAAGCAATGTAGAAGCCATCCACGAGCAACGTGGCCCCGCCAGAACCCTCAGTGTGGGAGAGAATATGGAAGAGCTGCAACCCAGAAGGATCCGTCTGTTGCTCACATCAGTCATAGAACTCTCAAGATTCAGTCAACACGAACAAAGTAAGTATTGTCGGTGTGTGCCCCAAGTGCCATGCTGGTATACGCCGTGTCTCCTTTCGAAAGGTCTGCTGTAAATTTCCAAAACTTGCCGTCTGTAATTAACCTCTCTATCGTGCACATTCCTAAAAAGGGAGGTGTTGTACTTGCATTGCGTTTCACGGATGAGTCCAATGCGCTTCGACAACTCTTCCGTTGCTTCGGGAGTGTCAGGAACCCCTGAAACGAGACAAAACCCAAAACTGTCCTGTACACCCGTCAGCTTGCCTGTTTTTGATATTCCATGTCCATACTCACAATGTTCGATAACCATTTATACAACCCCTGATCGCTCTCATCCATCGCGTCTGAATAAGAAACCGTCGGAGGTGACTTGGCTATCTTTGCCCCCCACAACACCTTCCTAAGCTGTCCATCAGGCTACCGTGCCGCATAACACAGCATAGAACACGGACTTGCCAAAGGCAGAAGATGACTTGAATGGAGGGTCATATGTATGCGCTTTCAACCAAGACCACGGATAAAACGAAGGATGATGCTCTGCGCCGGATGCAAGCCCTGCAAGGATCGACGCATCAGTCATCCAGCTTGCAAGAGTGGTGTCGATCGAGACATACAGACTACTTCTAGACCCTCAGGTGAAGCCTGAACGTGATGAGGTTTGATATTTGGCGGGATCTAGACCGCATACACGAGTCAAGGTGACCCCAATGTGAACCATGATAACGCACCTCGAACGTGTTGAGCAATCTCTGCTTCGTGATGGGGTGAAAACAACTCGGACACCGGCAATGATCTCGCAACCAAATGTGATGGCTAGAAGCAAGGGTGTGAAATATCGCCATGGGCGGATCATGATGAGACGCACAAACGTGACCAGTTCTGGGGCGACCACAGAATGGTAAGCTTGGAATCGTCCGCGTTGGCGGTCGGCAAGTCAATCGTGGGGTGTTGTTTTGGAGGGAATCCGAGTTGGTCTGAAGGGACAGTCGTGGTCGTGGTCGTGAGTGTGCGGTTTGCGCCCTGGGAAGTGCCATCATGGTGCCAGAAGGTCAGAGTGCGGTGCGGATCAAAATTGTACGTCAGGGTACGCTGATCGAGTGTGAGCGTGAGATGGGCCATTGAGGGTGGCTGCTGCATACCATCTGAATAAGCCTTGCAGTGGTATGTATCCTGACGAGGACTGGTGCCCGGAAACCCACACGGACGATGGTAGCAAGAGCCATGAGTCACAAGCGAGCAGCACCAAAACATAACTTGGCGATAGTCACGTGTCCAAACTCTGTATTGTTACATAGTCATGCATTATCAGACTCACATAAGTAGCTTGAAAGTGTACTGGATTATAACTCGCCAATGATGCGTGGCGCAGTAGCAGGCACACAGCGTTGCCAGTGGACCGCCTTCGTTATCATCCTGCGGCCTCTTCCCTATGCACCCTCCAAAAGTCTGGCTCGGTGCGTACTCGAGACAAATATTGAATCACTGACTCGCACTCACGCAGCCCATCCACGATAGTCACTGGCGCGTCCTCTGGGTTCGGAAAAGCCCTCTTAGAGGTCGTCCTCCGCAAAGGCGACATCGTCGTCGCCACCCTTCGCAAACCGACCGTTCTCGCCCATCTTTCCAAGCAATACCCTCCCTCCCAACTTCTCCTTCTCACCCTCGATGTCACGCGCCCTTCTGATATCTCTGCCGCATTTGCCCGTACGCAACAAGTCTTTGGACGGCTTGATGTTGTATTCAACAATGCCGGGTACGCGGTGTTTGGCGAAGTCGAGGGCACACCCGACGCTGATGCCCGTGCACTGCTTGAGGTCGTTTTCTGGGGTGCGGTCGGTGTGAGTCGCGCAGCAGTCAAGTTTTTCAGGGAGGTGAACCCGCCAGGACAAGGTGGCGTGATATTACAAAACAGTTCCATCTCGGGGTTTTCTGCAGCGCCCGGTTTTGCGTTTTATTCTGCGGGGTGAGTGAGCAAACCAGACGTATCGAGATGCACCGCCGATGATTTTGGCCTTGTCCAATGGACTTTTGTCCTGGATACCAGTAAACATGGTGAAAGCAGTCCGCTTCTTCTGTCGACATAGTTTATTAACCTGGATGTGGACGTGATTAGCCATCGAAGGCTTCACGGAATCACTCTCAAAAGAACTCTCGCCGGAATGGAACATCAAGGCGAGTCGCGCACCTTGACTCATATCACATTTACCTGCTAATCACTCGCTCCAAACCAGATCTGCATCCTCCAACCTGGAGCGTTCTGCACCAATGTTATCGCTGCTATCCAAACCTTCCCCGTCCATCCCGCC
>JBBPQG010000377.1:0-21561 GCA_038092395.1 Boletus variipes var. fagicola | reverse complement strand
CGACTCCGGACGGACTGGTTGCAGATTGGGATATACGAGTGGGGAGGGGAGCTTCCTCCTCGGCGGGAATCCATTGGGAAGGGTAGTACCTGGGAAAGGGCCAGGCACACTCCCACAGGTGTGGTGCGGGTAGGGGATACCTTGAGACGGTCATCCACCAGCACTTTGTCGGGCCTCAGAAGAGCCGAGGCACAGGCGACCGGATGATATGGCCTCAGATGCCGTGAGAACGAAACTTGGAGATCGTCTTCTTCTCCATTTCGCTGGCACATCCCTCTCTGCGGACTGCGGTGAGTCGGTACAATACAGCACCCGCCCACACCACTCTCACGGGCCCGCACAAATGTAGCTTCTGTCAGCCTATTTGTCCGGCGCTGCCTCACTCGACTTCAGCCTCGCTGTTCGGCACCCACCCCGCATAGCTCGGCTCCCGACAGGATCGGGCCGGAAAAACTGTGGTTTTCGCCCACCGTTCGTTCTCATCGTAACCTCTTCTACATATCTGGTGAGTCCCACCTTTTTTCCGATCTTCCATAAGCTCGTATAGATTCGCTGCCATGCGATGGGCGCGGCGAAAAAGGGAATAAATGGCAACGTGGCAAAATACGCGGTAATTGACCCAAACGACCCACCAGACTGAGGCGTCGCCAACCCACATCTGAGCAATGAAAAATTATTCCATGGCTAGGATCAATCCGTGACCACGCGGACAAAAGATGGTTTCAAACCATCATACGTTATTAAGTCGGCAGCCCATAGTGATGCACAGCATACTATAGCCAACACCGACGCATTGGTTAATGCTCTTTCCCTAATGAAATTATGCTTGGCTTTGTGGCCAATAGAAACAAGGTACGCTTGGTCGTTCGGCAACAGAATGGTATTTGTGGTTTCCTCGGCTGCTGGTTCATTGATCTCATGCACAGTTCTCCGTTCACATGAGCACAGCCACACTGGACGGATTCAATGAGGCAAAATTTTATAGTGAGGCATTTACATGGACGGACTGATAAAGAGCCCTTGATCAGACAGACATGGTGGGCCAATCTCCATGGACAACCCTCCAACCGACACTGCACCAGGTAAGCTCGTAGCTACTTCCATCCTCACCGTGACTCTGACCCCCTGTCTAGCTGTGCCCGCTCCGTCGAGCAATCCCTCACCGCGCTCGACCCGGCCCCTCTCTCCGGCGTCGTCTCTGCCGCACTCAGCTCCGTCTCTCTCCGCCACTCCCCCGCCCTCCCCCTCGGCAGCCCTTGACGATGCGGGCTTTGATCTCCTCACCGACTCAACTCCCCCCACTCCCACCCCGCACAGCATCACCCTCTCCGTCAGCGGCATGTCCTGCGCGTCCTGCGTAAATACAATCATGGAAATGCTCTCACCACTCCCCAGCGTCTCCAACGTCGTCGTCAGTCTCCTCACCAACTCCGCCACCCTCCGTATAGACAACATTGCTCTCCTCCCCTCCGTTACCGACACGCTTGATGACTGCGGATTTGAAGCAGAGGTCGTCAGCGCAGAACCCGTCCTCCCTTCTTCTCCATCCGGCCATCCAGGCACCCGTACACTCTCCCTCCGTGTGGATGGGATGTACTGCCGGTATGTACACCGCTTCTCTTCACGCCTTCTCTCACCCACTCCCACCAGCCGTTGCCCCAGCAAAGTAGTGGATGTACTACGTGTCCTCGATCCCAATATTATCATCACCAAGCCATTCGTTGATCACATCCACCCTATCATCGAGATATCATATCAACCTGCACCCCCAGATTTCACCATCCGCTCCATCATTGCCTGCATTCAATCTGCAGACCCCGCATTCAAGGTTTCCCCCCATCACCCTCCCACCCTCGAGCAGCGTGCCCGCTCCATGCAGCTCCACGAGCGAACGCTTCTCCTCAACCGTCTTTTATTCACCTTTCTCGCCGCAGTGCCTACCTTCATCCTCAGCGTCGTTTATGCGAACCTCGTCCCCCCTGGAAACCCGTCCAAAGCCTACCTCATGCGGCCCATGTGGAATGGAAACGCATCACGCACACAGTGGTCTTTGTTCTTTTTGGCAACACCCGTCATGTTTTACAGCGCCTCTCTCTTCCATTATCGTAGCATCAGGGAGATACTCGCCATGTGGCGCAAAGGAAGCTCTACCCCAATCATCGCCCGCTTCACCAGGTTCGGTAGCATGAACCTTCTTGTAATGATTTGCCTTGCTCTCTACTTCTTCACACTCACATCCCTTTTTAGGTCTCCATTGGTGTGTCCGCGGCATATTTCGCCTCCGTCGGGCTCCTCGCCCTCGCGGCGTCTCAGCCGCCCGCTTCAAACGGAGTCGGCGACCCCACTACATACTTTGATTCCGTCGTCCTCCTCACCTTTTTCTTGTTGTCTGGTAAGTAGCAGTGTATCTCCCCGAACCAACTCTGAGTTGCCCTAGGCCGGTATCTCGAAGCATATAGTAAAGCACGAACTGCTGATGCTATCACAGCACTGGCTTCCCTTCGCCCAGCAGAGGCCTTGCTAGTCACTCCTCGTGATCCGTCCGACGCGGGTTCTTATTCCTCCAATGCAGACCTCGAAAAAGGTGACCCAGAGAAAGATGACCTTGTCATCGTCCCCGGGCGTCAAATCGAAAAAATTTATGTTGATCTTCTCGAAGTCGGGGATATCGTCCGCGTCTTGAATGGAGCAACTCCACCCTCTGATGGCACTCTCGTTGCTGGTGCAGAAACCTCGTTTGACGAGAGCTCCCTCACGGGCGAGGCCAAGCTTATCACAAAGAAGCCTGGAGATCAAGTTTTCCTCGGCACGATCAACAAGGAAAAAGCCGTTGACATCAGAGTGGACGCTGTCGGCGGCGTGACAATGTGACTATTCATCCAACGCCAGTGGCTCCCGTCTCATATTTTCCACAGGTTGGATCACATTGTCCGTATCGTCCGTGAAGGACGAGTTCGTCGTGCCCCGATCGAGCGAATCGCGGACATGGTTACAAGCATATTCGTCCCAGTCATCACTCTTCTTGCCATCATCACTTGGGTTGTCTGGCTCGCTCTCGGACTAGGAGGTGGTATCCCTCGCGATTATCTCGACGCTGACGCAGGTGGTTGGAGTATGTATCATCTGTTCCATCTTCTCGTTCTTTTGGTTAACTTGGTCTACACCAGCCGTGTGGTCACTCCAGTTTGCCATTGCAGTGTTTGTCGTCGCCTGCCCCTGTGGTATTGCTCTGGCAGCCCCGACTGCCCTCCTCGTTGGTTCTGGTCTCGCGGCCAAACACGGCATCCTTGCACGCGGCGGAGGCGAAGCGTTTCAAGAGATGGCGCAAGTCGACACTGTTGTGTTCGACAAGACTGGAACTCTGACCACAGGAGGACAACCTCAGGTTTCAAATTTTGAAGTGACTTCCGGGTCAACATGGACATTCCAGTCTATCCTTGGAATTGCTGCGGAGCTCGAGTCTGCGTCATCTCACCCATTAGGAACCGCTATCAAGCAGTATGCAACGAAACATGGGGCAGCCCATTTGAGCGCGACTGGTTTCGACGAGGTTGCCGGTCGTGGTGTGAAGGCCTACTTTGATACGCTGGGTCGTACGGCTCTCATTGGGAATGAAGAGTGGATGAGGGAGCACGGGGTCACCCTGGACAATGAAATAACTTCCAGATTGGCCGAGTGGGCGACCGAAGCCAAGAGTATCGTCCTTGTCGCGATCAGCGATGCCGACACATTTGCTGTCGTGGCCACTGTTGCTGTGACGGATTCTTTGCGGCCAGAGGCTCCCGATGTAATTCGACTCCTCCGCGAAAAGGGGATCGAGACTTGGATGATCTCTGGAGACCACGAGCAGACGGCAAAGGCTGTCGCAAAGATGGTCGGCATCCCAGAAACGAATGTCTTGGCAGGAGTGCTTCCCCACCAGAAAGCAGAAAAAATTGAATGGCTGCAGGCGAACGGTGTCAAACGTCGCGGTTCGAGATGGCAGAGGCTTTCCGAAAAGAAGACGAACAAACGGTGCATCGTAGCGATGGTCGGCGATGGCATTAATGACGCACCAGTGGGTCGATTTCTTTTCACAAAACATCTCAGTGTACTGACGAATCGGAAAGGCCCTTGCTGCGAGTGACATTGGGATCGCCATTGGATCTGGGAGCGACGTTGCCATATCTAGCGCCTCGTTTATCCTACTATCTTCAAACCTCAAGAGTCTCCTCACGTTGAGTGACTTGTCACGAAAGGTTTTTAACCGTGTCAAGCAAAATTTTGTGAGCACCGTGGTGTCTACCCTTGAAGTACAACGATGGCTGACTCGTTCTCATAGATTTGGGCGTTCATGTACAACATCGTTGCCCTCCCGGTCGCTGCTGGCGTGATATACCCCGTGGGTCATGCTCGTCTCTCTCCCGTGTGGGCAGCATTAGCGATGGCTTTCTCGTGAGTTCTGGCCAGAAGCGTGTTGATTCGAGCTGTTAACCTATTGTTTCCAGTTCTGTCTCGGTCGTCGTTTCTTCATTGTTACTCAGGTTGTATAAGGAACCCAAAGTGTAAATTTCAGGCTATCCGTGGCATCCAAGTTTCTTCTATTTAAGGCTATGCTGGGGCTCAGGACAAGTGACATTACTTAAACGTGTCAGCGTGTGGTCAAGTAAAATTGTGTTTGGATAACATTCAGAACCGGCATCATATCCAATACATATCATTAGGATTGAAAGTGCCTTGATTTTCGCAAAGGATGAACACCCTGCCAAACACCAAAGCCCAGGAGGATGCAAACTCAGTGTCGGGCAAAGCTGCTGCCAGAACGGAGCTTTTAAAACTATCTGTGCAATGTCGGACAACGATGATCCTTTTTCGACTTTCAAATTCCTCATGGCGCATTCATCGCCTTTCATACCGCACCCATCAACATCTTGCTTTCGTTGCATTTGCCGCTCGACTCTCCGCCCGCAGTGGACTATACCGAGCACGAAGCCGGGGCCATGCTGCCAGGTGAATAGACGCTAGCTGTCTTTCACTCGTGAAATAATCTTCCACAGGCTAGTCCTTGACATCTCTTTTCGTCTCCGTCACAGTGGCAATATATTCTGTATCTAACAAAGTCTCACACACGATCATGGCTTGCCACTAGCACACTCAAAAAACCCTTTCGATCGCTTTCCGTCACATCCAACTAAGCCTTCTCAATCACCACAACACAGGAGGAAGTCGTGGAGCTTCCGATCTCGGCGGTAACCTGCGTAGGCGTGGTCATGTGAGTTGACAATGGAATCACGAACAACTTGAACTCGCCTTGTAGCCATACGAGTTACTCTCGGACCGATTGCCCGATTTGTCGTCCAGCACATACAGCATATAACTCTCTGAACCCACACCCCACCAGTGATCCTTCTCCCTGGACTCCACGTGGCACGTAGGGTCATAAGCCGTGTTCCAAGGGTTTTGCCACCCAATGAAGATATCGTTGTTCGCGGCCGTGCGGTAGATCACTGCGCCGCAACTGCCGACAGCCTGGCCCGAGGGATGGACATGGAGGAATGTCGTCCACTGGCCGTTTGCGACTGTCGACGAGGCCGCGTCTTTGTAAAAGGAACCACGCCAGCTGTGGTCAATACTGACTTTTATCATGTCGCCGCTGGCGTTGTAGAAGCGGCAGAGTGTGCTGCATGGGCGATGAGTACTACAATCATCCAATCTGAAGAAATAGCTCGCAGTCGGGCTCACCTAACGCCGTTTCCGTAGTCGCTCTTGAGCTCGTCGAGGCGCTTGGTGGCCTCAGAGACGTACACATCCTTTTGCTGGACGGCGACCTTGCTGCGGTCCTTGGCAGATATTTGTGAGTCGGGCTTGCCCTTGTACTCTGGGAGGGTACGAAGATAATCGTTGTCAATTGGAATGCCGTAGTTCATCTTTCTGATTCTCTTTGGAGGACTGACTCTTTGCTGGAGAGGTCACTGAATCTTGTGGAGAGGCCGCATACTCTTTATATCGCATCGTATTGTGCAGGGACTGGCCCATTCAAGTCTTATCCTGCGCAATTTACCGAATCTTTTTCACTGCATTCCGGTACGACGTTGCAGCGCCTCTAGAGTTAGCAACGTTTAGACCATGTGTTTAAATTCTCATTCTCACCGCGGATGGAGAGGGGATCAGTTGTTCCCCGATGAGAAGGTCATGCAGGATCACTTCCATGCTCATCGACCAATGAGCGGGCAGATGCTCGGCTTCTAGACTTGGAAAATCGGCACGCCTGCCTGTAGGTAGTACGCTCACCTAAATGATCTTTGGGATTCTGTGTAGTTTCACAGACAAGCCGGCTACCGGTAACGGACGTCACATTTATCGTTGAGGATGATTCTTGGAGTTCTCTGCCGGACTTTGAATCACGGAAGCCGTTCTTGCTCCTCGTACCAGTTAGTTCGCCTCCTTTTTCATGCTCGCAGTGTCCAGATCAAGGACATGCGGGCAGTAAAAAAAATTTCATCGCTACAATGTCGGAAATGATGCAGGATGTCTGTTGTGCCACGTCGTACAATTTGCATAGTAAGACAACGTTTCGATCGGAATCAAACCGGCGCCATGCACGGAGATGATACATTGCTGTTATTCGCGAGTCCCGACGCAAGACTGCCCATTCTAATTGTCTATATTGGACGACATGAATGAAGATGTTAATGGTAGTCTGTATGAGCGAGAACCTGACTGCTGAGATGCCTAATAAAGGAAATTAGGAATGAGCAATCTCGGTCTTTCAACTAATTTGAGCGCCGCTCCAGCAATCCAGAGTTCTGTGTTCGGGATTTGAATGGTGGAAGTTGACTGGAGCATCGATCAATGTTCGCAAAGAAACCTCCGAATTGCTGCTTTTGATGCATTGTAACGATGTCAGCTGGTGAGTACGCTCCTATCTGCATAGTTATATGGACAAACCAGCTCTGATAATGCATGTCAGCTGGTATGGCATGCTTCCCAATGATTCTTTGGAGTTCTATATGGTTCCACAGATTTTAGACCAGCTCCTGATCGATTACCACTGCACAGCCAGGCGTGAATATATAGAGTTGAATCTGCTCAACGTGTTTTACTGCTCGACCGCGCGAGTCAAGAACAATGTCCTCTGACGACGATACAATTGTACACGACGATATCCCGTGTCCGAGCTATGACAAGCTGCTAGAAGCAGCGAATACGCTCTCGGATGCGGAATACCTCGCGTTGCGCTATCGTCAGTACAAGTCTTCTATAGAGCGCAAGTGGTTCTACGATCAGGCGGATGCCGCACTCCAAGCCGTCAAAGATGCCTGCGAGGCAGGCAAGGCAGCTGAAGTAAACGCCACTCCAGAAGTAAGTAACTTGAACTCCGAAACAAGATAATCTACGGTACTGACCAGATACTAGCAACTGAACGATCCATTCCATTTTTCATTTGCGTACAAGACGTTGCGGCTTTTTTCCCGCTTTGCCTTACTTTCCATCAAGAATTCACAGGCCCGGGCCGAATACATTGGCAACATCGCGTGAGTAGCATTGTCGTGGGCCAGTCACAACTGCGCCATGGTTGCTTTGTTCGTCGTTTCGTCGACTCATGCTTCCTTTAAGGTCCTATGCCAAAGGGTATGCTGCTGCCCTAAAGGCAGACGCTAAGCTCGCCTCAGAGCGTGCTGTCGCCGCTAGAAACGCATGTCGCCGAGCATTCATGGCCAAGACCTCTGCTAGCAACCAATGGTTCGATGGCGTGATGAAATCCATGTTCGAGAAGGACGGGCCCAATTTTGCATCCCTCCTCGACTATTGTCGCAAACAGCTCTATCCCCAGAAGACCCTCAAGCAACTGAGCGAAGCCGAGAGGGTACGTTTTCAAGACCAGAAAAGGTCTACAACCCTAATCTTGTGTTCTGATATTGTACACATTGATGCCACCAGGTTTCCCTCTTCGCCAAGGTGGTCGAGAATTCAGGGCGAAGCAACTTCACGCACGACCTCATTTTCAAGGCAGAAGGGGCAATCGGCACGGCAGTAATTATCGCGACGCTCGGCTTGCTCGTGTACGACATCGTTGATTCCACAGCCAACTTCACGGAGAAGGTGGTGAAAGTACTTGGTGATGGTGCAGAATTCCTGGGTGTGTGGGCGGGGGCCGCCGCCGCAGAGTCTTTGGCAGCTACCATCTTTGGCGAGGCAGCCACGTTGACGATCATGCTGTTTGGTCTCGCTGGGGGGGTTATTGCCGGGTTAGCAGTCGGACTATTGATTGAAGGACTGAAACTCCTTGTCTCGGAGGTATTCAGTCTGCAGTAAGTACACGGCTCATTAGCGATCCCCCGTCATGCTCTGATCATTCCGACAGGTCGGATGCTCTGTGGAAAGCATACCTCGCAAGGCCATACGTATACAAAGTCAAGCTTCCCAACGTGGTCCTTGACATCTGAGTTCGGTATTGTATCACTCTCAGCCCTCCAGTGTCTGTCTTCTTAGCTGTCGGGAATTGTTTTCGATTACCCCAAAGGATATTTCTTGGATCCGGAACTATTGTACAAGTAGTCGAAAGAATTTTCGTGTGTCCAACATGTAGAATTACCGATTTCGACATTGATCTGCTTGGAACAACGGTTGTGTGAGCTTACGACAGAGCAACGGTCTCGGAAGGACGAACAAAAACTTGCCTCATAACCATATTGCTCTACGTGGTCGCGACTGGGAAGTTCGTCATCCAGGATATCCAGGATACGACCCCTCGAAACTTGATTCCACTGATAGTCCTTCTCCCTGGACGAGTCCAGCACGTAGGGTCACATGCCGTGTTCCAGGGGTTCTGCCATCCGATGAAGATATCCGTGTCCGCGGAAGTGCGGTAGACCACGCAAATTATTCAAGATCAGAAGTATTCTAAGATCCTAGTGTTATGTTCTAATACCATATACGTTGTTGCCAATGCCATCAGGTTTCCCTCTTCGCCAAGGTGGTCGAGAACTCCGAGTCAGGGCGGTGTAGCTTTACTCACGACCACCGTTACAAGGCGGAGAGGGCAATTGGCCAGTGGGCAGTAATTATCACGACACTCAGCCTGCTTGTTTATGACATCGCCGATTCCCCCACCCGACTTCTCGTCTAATGTGGCGGAAGTGCTTGGTGATGGGGCCGAATTCCTGGGTGTGTGGACGGGGGCCGCCGCCGTACAAGCTTTGGCAGCTTTGATGTTCAGGGAGGCAGCCACGTCGATGATCGCGCTGTTTGGTTTCGTTGGCGGACTTAACGCCGGACTAGCGGGTTGCACAGCAGAACTGGCTGAAGGACCGAAGCTCCTAATCTCGGAGGCTTTCGATCTGCAGTATTTGATCCCTCGCCATGGTCTAACCAACCCGACAGGTCAGATGCTCTGTGGAAGGCATACCTCGCGTATACATAGTCAAGCTTCCTAGTGCGGTCTTCGACATCTAAGCTCTGATCGTATCAATCAAAATCCTCCGGTGTCCCTGCATCGGAAGTCGTTTACGATCATCCTGAAGGGGTTTTCTTGGATTGGGAATCGCTGTAACGAGTAACTTAATGAATTTTCGAGTTCCCATCACTTACGAGTTACTGTCGAGGAAGCATGCCTGCCTTCAAGTGACCAATGTTCACTTACATGCGAACCCTTGAGCAAGGTTTGCCGCAGACTTGGATAACGACCTGGAAGATGTACATCACGTGTCCTAGACATCGGATCGTGATTCAGGTCCCCGCCGTTCTGTGGCCCAAGTATCAACCGGATGACATGATCTGCATTCTCGCATCTTGTGTAGATACAGTATATGAGAAATGTACGTATTATTTTAGATGTAACTGATCACGACGATAAGTATATAATTAGTAGAACTAGCAAAGCTACTCATACATGCCCGTAACGTACTAGCACTGTGGTTGTGATGTTTGTCCCACAGCTACCTTGTCGATCTCGTCAACACCTTCTTCCGCATCGCTGCCGCCACCAGACGCCACGCCTTGACAGGCGCTCACGGTCTCGCAATCACCGCCCCTCCAAGTAGTAAGCCTCGTGGGAACATCACCTTCAACACAGCCCTCCATGAGGGTAGCGGCATTGCCCCGCGCTTCCACAGCTTCTTCAAGGCCCAAGACATTTCCATACCGGCCCTCCACAGCTAGAGGATGGCCCACCCAGACGTCATCCGTGGCACTGTGAAGCATCTCCGTCTCCAGATCGCCATCGAGGTCATACGCGGAAGCACGAAACTCGGACAGCGCTTCTTCAGTGATGTGTGAGTGTGAAAAAGAGGTGGCGACTGAGAGAGAGGTAATGCGGCGGGATTGTGATGGCCGCGGTACGATTGGAGGATAGGTTTTGGAACCCAGTTTGATTCGGGGTGGCCTGGTGACCGCAGCTGGGATAGGGGAGAGCTGTGAAGTGGGCGAATCGGTAATGATGGCGGGCTCGGTGCGCCTGGTATGACGCCGTATGTTCCAAACCTTCCAAGGTTCACTCGTGCCGCGTACGCATCCAGGACGAGGGGAATGGGTGATAGACGAATGTTGCAGGTGCGAACAAGGGAGATTCGGGCCAGCGTTGGATGCAGCACGTGGGCGACTCACGAGGTAGAAACCGATCAGAATCACGAGTAAAGAGACTGGGGAGAGCCAGAAGCATTAGCCAGATAACTTGGGTGGTAGAATACGAAGCTCTGAGTGAAAGAGCGCCGCAAGACTGCTCATATAGAGCCAGCAATAGATTCACAATGAAACGTGGTTTCCTCCCGCTCATCTCGGGAGTGTACATGATGGTGTGCAATGATGAATGAACACGACCAACCTACACCAAGGATAATGAAGATTATGGTGTTTTCTCCTAGGCCTCCACTGCCGTTGCTATTGCCGTCCCCATTGCCAGATCTAGAGTATAATGCGGATTTGATGTGCATTGCTTTAGCTTCACGAGAAAGGGTTGATGTAGACAGTCTGCCAGGTTCGAAGTCGTGCAGGCGGATGGGAGTAGGAGTCATGATGACGAGCCAAGTATGGATGGGTGAAGTTAAATACTTGGAGCAAGTGGCACTGGGCCTAATCAGTGTACGGATGGGCAAGCGTGGTTTGGCATTGCCCCGTGGTTAATGGACCAATGGAAACTTTACCTCCACATTCCGACTGACACCGGTCCTTTCCGAGGCCAAATCGAAGAGAATTTCAAGGACTGCTGATGGTGGCAGTGACATGGGGCTGCCACGAGGAGACCTCAAGGTACGAGAGACTTACATATGTAATTTGCACAACACCATCACCACGCCATTTTTAGTCAACGAATGAGGGAAAAGCGAATAGAAGTCGGGTGCAGAAGCGTGAGCGCTGGAGCTCAAAGGCTCAGCGAGCCAGTCAATGGGATCCCGTGAGATAACCAACGAGCAACGGTCGATCCAAAAAGACAATAGCACCTTGGTTTGCGATGTTCCTGGCCAAGTAACTCGCCTTTCAGAGGTTCAGAGAGCTTAGTGCCGCACACACCTCTGCCAAGTGAAGGTTTGGCAACGACTCTGCGCAAAGGCAATCCATGAACAACTGTATCGGAGGACACTTGTACGCGAGTGCTGATTGGACGGCGCTCCGTTTATGCACGCCAAAACCACGCACAACGATTGGTTGGATGTCCCTGGATTATATGGGTGAATGGAAGCGATGCTGTCAGCGCAGCCGCGTGTTTAGATAGGAGTCGCTTTGCAACAGTGGACTCGCAAGGGATTTTTCTTACGTAATTTTCAGTACGGCTCCGACGTACAGTACGAATACCTGTTGCCTTAGACAGGAATGGACGCCACCTTGCTCCTGCTGTGTATTGGCTTTTGCCTGATCACGTTCATACTCTCATACACAGCGTACACCGAGGGATTATGGTCAAGGTCATGTCGTGCTCGTGCAACTATCCTCAAGGAGTTGGCTGTCGGTGAAACTGAAACAACGAAGTTCAAGTTCGTCGGGTTTTTCCATCCATACTGGTGAGTGGGATCTTTTTGAAGGCTTGCTGTACTGCCGTGGATCCCACCGATGGCTCAAAAAACTTTCCAAGTAATGCAGGTGGTGGAGGCGAGCGGGTTCTATGGACCGCTGTTGCCCATATACAGCGCCAACACAAAGACATAATCTGCGTCGTTTACTCTGGCGACGTCGATGCTTCGAAACAACAAATTATTGACAAAGTAAAGGTAGGATCCATTCTCGCTTCCACACCGATCTTCAAACCCAATTATGGTACTAGGGCCGCTTTGCGATCAATCTTGAACCATCCACACTTCATTTCGTATTCCTAGAATCGAGAGGCCTAGTCGAGGGTTCACGTTGGCCTAGATTTACCATCCTGGGTCAGAGCCTTGGCTCTATGTATCTCGTATGGGAAGCAATGTCACGGTTCATCCCAGACCTTTATATTGGTAGGTCCAATTTTATTCCAACCCCAGCTTACGCCACATTTCATGTTTTCAGATACGATGGGTTACGCCTTTACCTTTCCAGCTGTAGTTTGGCTGACGAGGGCTTCCATTCCCATCGGAGCATACGTTCATTACCCAACCATATCCACCGATATGCTTGCTCGTGTCCAGGGTGAATCATGGAAAATGCGAGCAAAACGCCTGTGAGTATTCCATCCACGGTGTCGCACCGATCTCAATGATCGGGACAGTTATTATCGTTTTACCATGTACTACTATGCCATCTCTCTCTCGCACGCTCAGTTCCTGATGGTCAACTCGTCATGGACACGCAGCCACATTGCATCTATTATTTCACATGAACACTTCGGCCCAGTGATCCAGTGGGCACATCGAGTGCCTCCCCTCCTATTCGTAAAGCTCCTTCTTTCCGGGTCAGCCGTCCGTCTGGTCATGAATGGACCAGGTTCAGCGCGTGGTAATAAGGCAGACGAGGTCAAACCTGTAACCGTATACCCTCCCTGCGATACGCGAGAGATGGCCAAATTTTCGCTACAGGACAGAGAGCGAATCATTCTCAGTGTGGCGCAATTTCGGTACGTTGATTGTTGTACGTGCGTACCCGAGCGTTGACACGACGTCAGGCCGGAGAAGAATCTCCCGGCACAGTTGCATGCGTTTGCACAGCTTTTGATGGACCATCCCGAGTACAAGACGCAGGACAGAGCAAGCAAGGACCCTGTTCGACTAGTTTTGCTCGGCGGCGCGCGGCATCAGGATGATTTAGATAGGGTCGAGACTTTCCGTGCATTGGCAAAAGAGCTGGACATCCAGGTATATTTAATTATGTGTGGGTAAAACTGTCGTGCTTCACTCACCCTGCACCAGGGCCAAGTTACGTTCGTCGTAAATGGACCCTACCCTGACGTGCTGCGTTGGCTTTCTCGTTCAAGCATTGGCCTTAGCACGATGGTCGACGAACACTTTGGGATCAACGTCGTCGAATTCATGGTAAGCAGTGCAAAAATTCGTACAGCCCGACGAGAAAGCCGCGTGTTCACCACGTGTTTTTATTGGTCATTAGGCGGCAGGTCTCATTCCCCTTACCCATGCTTCTGGAGGACCGCTGAGCGACATCGTCGTGCCCTACAAGTCACAGCCTACTGGTTTCCATGCACGGACACCGGGCGAATTCGCGACGGCTATTCACGAGGTATGGTTTTTAATTCGTGTCCATCGTACCACTTGGTGCCTCGTGGCGTACATGATGAGTGTGGATGCTGATACTGCCTCGTTGATTGGCAGATTCTGACCATGGACGCCACCACGGAGCATGGGTATAGAGAGCGAGCTAGGCAGTGGGCTGTGGAGAGGTTCTCAGAAGAAGAGTTTGTCAAGGGCTGGGAAAGGAGCGGATGGCTGACATGTCTTGGGCGATGATGCGCATGTTACTGACCCCTTGTACTACACCATTTGATGGTCGTTTTTCGGTCAGAGTGGGTTGTATCTACACTGCTAAAGCCGAGGAGGTAGCCTGGTACAGAGCAACTTACGGAAGAGACGTCCTTTCAAGTTTCGTCCTGCCATTCCCACAGTATTATCGCAGGTGATGGCGTCATCCCAAAGGCTATCCGACATTCTGAGTCGTTTATCAAACTGGGTCGGTTCACCTGTTAGGTGGAACGAGGTGTCCTCTGCGAGGCCAGTACGTGATGTCATCCTCGACAACTCCCAGCGTTGTCGCCGGCCATTCGTGAAACATGTTGCTCGTGACAGTGCTGCACACCATTCCTGACACAGACAAGGATCTACGAGCCACTCAAGAGCGACATGAAGCTGTGTATCATAAGTATTACCATTCAGTCCAGTAGATGAGTCTCTGTCGATGGACAAACACAATACTACCTTAGCGCCAAAGGGGGAAGAACTTGTACACACCTTTCCACATATACACATGTACCGGGCTTAAGTGCGATCTCTGTCAGTCAGACCCTCGAGACGTTCAACAATTGTTGAATCGGCGGTCTGGGTCCTGTAAATCGGTTCATGCGTCACATCCAGGGGCTCTCAAAGGGGAAGCGAACAGGCAAACTAATGACGATGATGGTGCATTATATTCATGTCGGTGATTGCTTCGAATTCCACGCCTTTTACGTCCAAGTTCACAGTGCACACCTGCGATTGAATCCACTTTGGCGAGCACGTGCTGCAGGTGCGTGTATGGCAAGGTGTTCGTCTATTCAATATCCGCACCCTCTACGACGTTCTCACCATCTTCAGAGAATTTCACGTTGTTCTGATAGAGTGTCAATAAACTCGCACAACGGATATTGCAAAGCAAGGCCCTACCGGATCTGACGACGATTTACCCACGTACTTTGTGTGGGCTGAGGCAACCGTCAGGAGATACCATGCGATGAGCACAAATACTCACTTCCGTATGCAACCAAATCGCCATTTTCGTTTATAAAGTCTACACGGGTATAAGCCAAGTTTTTCCCTGGTGACATTGATCGTAAATTGTCCTGGTCACTTGGTCACACGGTTCGTACCCAAAGCAGTTATCGTCGCTGTTGCGTTTAGAACGTCGCCGACTCTACCGGCGGGTCGGACGAATGAAGTGCTGACATCCGTTGAGACGCCTGTCATGTATTGGCCCTTGGAGGCAACGGCCAAGGAGCCGAGAGTATCCGTGAGCGACATGATCAGTCCACCATGAACGGTCTAGTATGCATCAGCGCGGAAAAAGCATTACGAGCGGGATGAACGCACCCCAACTCTGTTGACTAGGTATGACGTTGAGTGGTGTGCGAGAGCGCTAGAAGACGGGAATACACACGATTATATGGCTCTATCCTGAGCTTTGTTTCGACGCGCCCGGGAGTAGCCCGGGTTATGACGAGCTGTTGTGAATTATATGATTCAGAGTGCGGGTAGTTGTGGGAGCAAAGTATACAGACGTTCGGAAAGCATTGTGCGTCGTGACCTTGATAGTTTTCGTTTGGGAATATGTATCTTCCACAAAGAATCAGACTTACCTTTATTGTCAATAAAGGACTTCCAAACCTGCAAGTAGAGGATATATTATTCAAAGAACACGTGGAGATATTGAACTCACCCTCCGAGTAAAGCGGAGACAAGCAGACATGTGGATAACCTATTTCGGGAAGGCGTTTGTTTGTTTCTGGTGCTGTTGCCAAACAATACTTGCAATTCACTCTCCGCTCGGCGACATCCGAGCGAGTTCCTCTCCGTAGCATTTGTTGACTTTGCTCGTTCAACAACACTTCCGTCTTCGTTTCCCGCAGCGCTACAGAAATGTCTGACCTTTGTCCTGTATATGCTCCCTTCTTCGGCGCCATGGTGAGTACTTACAAATATTTGTTGGAGCTGATGTTGAAATGAGCCTTAGGGCTGCACTTCTGCGATCGTGTTCACTTGTAAGGGACCTGAAACTTCAATGACAAGAAATTAACTCAATATCCATTCTTTCTTCGCTTCTCTGTGTAGGCATTGGGGCCAGGTGCGTATGCGGTTGATGCAAAAAATTTCACCCTTCATCCCACCAACTTTTAGTTATGGCACCGCCAAGTCTGGTGTCGGTATCTCTGCCATGGGTGTCCTCCGACCTGACCTCGTCATGAGATGTGTCATCCCAGTTATCATGGCCGGTATCATTGCGGTTGGTCCTCTTCTCGTCTAGCCTTGCACAATCATAACAAGTCATCTAGATTTATGGTCTGGTTGTTTCGGTCCTTATCTCAAGCTCACGTGTGTTTGGCTGTTCCTCTCTATTCCGTCAGGTTAGCTGAGATATGGGTTTTAGTCAGCTCCGCCATGTCGCTTGCGTCCAGCTTCATTGACCTCGGTGCTGGTCTCTCCGTCGGCCTCTCTGGTCTCGCAGCTGGTTTTGCTATCGGAATTGTGGGTGATGCAGGTGTGAGAGGTACTGCACAGCAACCACGACTATTCGTCGGAATGGTGAGTTTTCTGTACACGTCACTTTTCGCTGTGTGCTGACGTGTCACGTAGGTTTTGATTCTTATCTTCGCCGAAGTATTGGGGCTTTACGGTATGACCCGTTGGTCATTCGGGATCTGTCATATTAATAGAACGTTTTAGGTCTCATTGTAGCCCTCATCATGCACACGAGGGCTGGTGAAGCTGTGGGAGTGAGTCATGTCGATCCGAGTAGCGGCAGTAACTGACACTTTCTTTAGTGCTGAAGTGGCTGTGCTTCCACCCCATGACGTAGATGACTACTAGGACACTATCTTGTCTACCTACACCTCCTGTTTCTCTTGCCTCTTGACAATTGCACCTGCTACCCAAAGAGTACCACTGGCGGTGAACGAATTTCCAGCATGTCCAACAACGGCTTCGGTAGGCTACGTACGGGATGGTTTTCACTTCTGTGTGCGGATTTTGTCCGATCAGTCCTTGGTCACTGCTCTTCAGTTGTCGACAACCAATAGATGAAAGACACGGACTTGAGTGTGATCAGAATCAGCTAAACTTGAATCGCGCGAAAGTTAGTTACTAGATTCCAAACCTAATCAAGTATTTACTCATGTCACTGCTTTCTCCGACGTGTCTGAAGTGATGCTACGACTTGCACTTGAGCCGACCTCCACAGCGTAGGGATTGAAGATGAATTCTTTTTCGTTGTTGCCAAGGACGTTGCTGGCATTGTCCTTGTTCAGCCTGCCAGTCCTGGTCGCGACAGCTTCCTCGCCACCAACATCATCCAATGACCCATTCCGCGCTATCGTCGTCGTGCACCGAGCTCAGCAGCCAGAACTACCATTATGCTGCCTGAAACCGCTACCAACCATTGACCCTCAAGAAGGACCCGAAGACGTTCTTCTCTCATTCGAAGATTGGAAGTCGAAATACTTCCATGCTAGCTCGCATACCGTCCCCGTCCCGAAACCCAGGTTAAAGACATCCGACAGCGATCTTCCAAGCGAAACCAACGTCGAGAATGCCGACACCCCACCAGTAGACGCCCCATTATCTCCCGACTTCCCATATCCTACAGGTGACGACACCCTTCCACCACACTTCCGTATACCTATCGTCGACCGGTTCAACTATGCCAACGTGGACTGTTCTGCACGAGTACACATGTCTCACAAGTCCACCAAATCAGCTTCATCAATTCTTTTGGCGACAAAGGACAAGTACATGCTCTCGCCGTGTAGCGCAGATGGACAGTTCGTGGTGGTGGAGCTTTGTGACGACATTAGGATTGATACGGTGCAATTGGCCAATTTCGAGTTCTTCAGTGGGGTGTTCAAGGATTTCTCCGTGAGCGTCGCAAAGACGTACACCAGTGCTGGTGAGGGGTGGACCTCCGCCGGGACTTATCGTGCAAAGAACGTCAGAGGCGTTCAGGTGAGACTTGCACGTTCGCGCGTCGTTTTTGGTCTGACGGTATCGTCAGTCTTTTCATCCACCGACGTCGTTGCGGGATTTCTACCGATATATCCGGATCGACTTTCACTCACACTATGGGCACGAGTATTACTGCCCCATTTCGCTGCTTCGGGTATACGGACTCACTCATCTCGAAGAATGGAAATGGGACGTGTGGCAGGACGAGAGTCGTGCGCGACTTCGGGATGCTGCTGCGCAACATGCGTCGATTGCAGACTACCCAGTGGCAAGCAACGACTCGAGTCCCAAAGTGGTATCCAGCGACACGAACGTTTCCATGAGCCAGCCTGTAGTGGCCGAGAGCCGCTCAACTGCCACTTCATTGCCATCGCTGGTTGAAGCAGCGGATACGCCAATTCGTGAGGCGTTTTCCTCCCCCAGCTCATCGTCTGCACATGCCCAGTTTCGAAGATCTTCTCCCGCCCTTGGTGAGGGAACATCGATATCAAGCAGTAGAAGTGGGGTACAGCAGACGTTTGCGGCGCAATCCGCAGGGATACATTCAGTAACAGAGGCAATTTCGTCGCTGTTATCCGTGTCCTCGCCCGCGTCTGTCGTTTCGCCCACCCCAGCCTCAGCCGAGCACACTCATCTCCATTCGCATGATACTGACATGCACGCATTTACTGCGCTTTCGTCACAACAAAGCAACCCTCCGATGCCTCCACTGGTTCAACAAACTCCTCATCCAGCGTCTTCCCAACAATGGAGTGGAGAGTCCATTTATCGAACAATCATGAATCGTTTGACCACCCTCGAAGCGAATCATACGTTATACGTACGGTATGTGGAGGAGCAGACTACCGGGGTACGGGAGGTGTTGAGAAAGCTCAACGAGGAAGTCGGAAGACTCGAGGGCGTCGTAAGTGTTCCGCTTTGGCGATCCGTCAGTGTGTCCAACTGAATTGTTGCACTTCATGCAGAGTCGAATGCAGGCACAAATGTATCAGCGCACGGTTCACGAGTGGGAAAGACAACGGCTGCGACTGGAGCTTGAACACGGCGAACTACTTTCTCGCGTCAACCATCTCACAGACGAGGTGAATGCTACGTTGTTGGTGGGTTGTATTTCGCTGAAGCGGTGCAGGTCGTACTGGAGAAGCGGCTCGGCATAGCTCAGCTGTGTCTACTGCTCGCTGTGCTCGTGTTTATCGGCCTCACACGTGGTGCCCCTTCTGCCCAGCACCCTCCTCTGGCTGCGCCTCGCTCAGCACGTGAATGGGGTGTCCGCAATCTCAGCTTTGGTAGTACGGATGGCTGGAACCCGCTCGGGAGACGAAGTCGCAGCCCAACTGAACAAAAGGGGATTATGAGAACTGAGAAGGCTACTGGTGATTATCATCTTGTTATTTGAGGTGTTTTACTGGAATGACACCAATGACTGGCCACAGACAATCGTTTGCCGTTCCCAGGGTCTACGACTAGTCCAGACCCAAAGCCCCAGCTACACGCTCACATTCACCAACACGTCGCAAAGGCTTTCAAGCTGCCTGTGGCGTCGACGTCGACATCCTCGCATAAGCGTGCATATACGTCATCCGCCTTTCGAACGCCCACGAAACCCCGTTCGCTCGTGTCGATCGAACCACATACACTGCCTAGGGCAGAACTCCTCTCCCGATCACACTCGTCCTCCACGTCCAGCCACCCGCATGTGCGCTCCGCCAAACGCTGGGCACGCACAGCCCATTTACACGAGATCAAGGTCTTGCGTGAGCGGCGTGGCAGTAGTGGGAGACGCCCCGGAGGCGCGGGGTACAAGGATCGGGAGAATGACCATGTACATGTGCATGTGCGCGAGGACTCGTTCGGAGACGTGTTTAGCGTTTCGTCTGTCTTGTCTCCACCGCATGTTAAAATCAAAGTCAAGGGTAGACCGCCGGACGAACTGCGTCGACCGTTGACGCCGTTGACGTTGCGGGTGGCGAGCCGGTTGGAGGAAGGTACGGAGGCGGATGCGTGGATCGATACGGACGTGGATGCGGACATGGACATGGACGATGACGTGGACGTTGTGTCGGAGCAGGCGGTGGAGTTGCATTCGCCGGAGCGTGACGTGTTTGGGTCGGTATCGTCGTCGCGTTGACGTTGCGTTAAACGTTGAGGCCCAGGGATGGGTCTGTGCGTTTGTGCTGCGTCCTCGAGTCGTTGTATATACCTACTCACGGGGACCATTACAACCTTTGGTTCGTTTTAGACATTGGGAGTTTTTCGATTCAATCTTTCCTATCATACGACGCTCTCGACTTGGAGGTGATGGTGGAAGTGACTCGGCCAATTGATCATGGACGTTGTTCGTACGACACTAATTTTCGCCTCTCTTGTCAGACACTAGCGACCAGCTTGAATTGACTGATCGGCCGGAGATGGACTTGGTATGTTTGGCATACGATGCGTAGTTGTCTCCGAGGTTCATGTACTCGCCAAGAAGAGGCACAGAGTCACCATAGAGAGCACTGTAGCTGACAGCAGCTGATGTACATACTGAACTGTGGCGCTTGATGAACGCGACTGCCTTGAGCGATTGTGCACCCGGGAGGGATATGTTGGGGACTGTCATACGATGAAACGGTCATATGATATCGGATCACTCGTGTCACATCGGCTAATCGCGCACATTCTCATGCTCGCCGCACGACACCGGATGGCATGATGTACAGCGCCGTACTTACGCCCACCAGTGCAACTCGGACACCTTGACAGATTGAATTCACATCTCAGGAAAGCGTTCGATATGACAGCTCCACCCCCGCTTCCCGACCAATGGACCAAGTTCTTGATGGATATCTATATACAAGCCCAACCGCCTGTCTTGGGTACGGTCAACATCAAAGAAATCGAAGAAAAAGCAAGAGAGGCCATGAAGGACCATCTACGTGCGTTCCGAGCAAATTCACCTGACCCCTGTCGATGACTGATGGCGATTCATGCTCTGCTCTGATTCGGTCAGCGGCGTACATGTACACCTTTGGCAGTGCGGGGACGTGTTTGACGGACGTTGCGAATAAGAAGGCGTTGGAGAACTGGAAGCTCGTCCCCCGAATGCTCGTCGGTGCAACGAACCGCAGCCTAGAAGTGCGTGTCCGGTAGTTTCGGGACTCTTGCGCACGCTCTCACGAATCGATGTGCGCTCACAGACCACGATCATGGGCGTCAAGTACCCCGCACCGATATTCCTTGCGCCTATTGGCGTGCAAGGGATCCTGCATGCCGACGGTGAACTCGCGAGTGCGCGCGCAGCAGGAAACGTCGGCGTCCCTTACATCATGAGTACCGCATCCACCCGGTCCATCGAGGACGTGGCGGCAGCCAACGGTCCCAACAACCACCGGTGGTACCAACTCTACTGGTGAAACCCATTTCTCTTTTCGTCAAACGTCCGCCTGTTGGCGAGCCGCTCATGCCGCTTGCACGTCCTCTAGGCCCCGTACCTCAGAAATCATCCTCTCGTTACTCAAACGCGTGAAAGCGAGCGGGTTTACGGCGCTCGTGATCACGCTCGACACGATGATCCTTGGTTGGCGTCCGCACGATCTCGAAACGGCCTATCTCCCTTTTGCATATGGGGTTGGGATTCAAGTCGGCACGTCGGATCCCGTGTTCATGAAGCGGTTTGGTCTTGAACCCCGCCAAGGCGAATCTCCTGCATTCCCGTTCGAGCCTACAAAAATCAGGGAAGCGGCGTTTGAAAAGGGAGACGAGAATATAGCGAGGG
>JBBPQG010000376.1:0-21673 GCA_038092395.1 Boletus variipes var. fagicola | reverse complement strand
TTCTATCAGGTTGGACTGATGGTGGTTAGCTGGGCTCTCTCTGTGTGGACCTTGGGATACTCACCTGCTCCCCTGCCTTTCATTTGCTCTTCTCCTGGGCCTCCTTCACTTTCACCTCACGCTCCGCTGTCTCCTTGATATTGTGCTCCTTGCGCACATGCTCCTCTGTGGCCTTGGCACATTCCTCCGCCTTGCGCTGTTTGCATTCTTCTTCCTCCTTGTGGAGGTGCTCCTCTTCTCAGAGCCGCTTCTCTTCCTCCTCTTGTTCCTGCTGCAGTTGTGCAGCCTGAGCATTGAGCTTGGCAATGCAAGCCGCAATGGAATTGGCATGGGCACATGTGGACATGGGTACTTGGCAAATGGGACTGGTTAAGTGAGGGGATAGGGAATGAGTTACAACTCTGGATTTGCCCTCGTTTTTTATGTCTTCTTTTTAGACCCTGCCACAACTCTGATTTGCTTAGGATATTGGAGTGGACCACGGATCTCCATAGTTGCTTTGATACATAGGTGGCCTTGTGGGCTCGGCCTTAATGGAGGGGCACTGTCATATCCCCGAAAACTCCTATTGATATCTCCGGTCCCCTCCAGTCAGATTCATCCCACCTCCATTGTCATCGTATTCAGACATCCCCAGAGTTCCTCCATCTTTCGTCTTGGAGATCTATACTAATTAATTATCTTATTTCCGACTATCTCCTTTAGTAGTTACACCTCCATTCTCTGTGTAAGGGTTCCCTGTCAACCCTACTCCACAAGGGTCCTCCGATAATTGACCCTATGTGCCTCCATACATAGCCTCTCCGAGTATACTCTGTTCTTTGTTCTCTTTCTGACCTCCAATCTGTTCCTCATAGTATATAAACCTGACCTCTGTGTACTGTACTCCTCAGTTTGAATATCAACTTAGTCTTTCTCCTCCGAGCCTCATCTTCCCAACTCTTCCATCTACCCTCAAATTACTCCTTCCTACCTTGTACCTCTGTCCCTCTGAAATATGAGGACAAGGACTAGACAAGGGCACAACATACAAGTCCTGCACCAACGTCCTCATCTGTCCATAACCTCCGTGACCTCCGTCTCCATGACCTCCATGCCGGACTTTGGTTCTTATCTCTAATTCTGTTTCTAGCTTCCAGACCTCCATTGGACTTGTGTCTGGAGTGATATGGGACTTGACAGTGTCCTTACACTTCTTACCTTTGACTATCTGAAATTCCGGACTTTGTCTGGGAGACTCGGACTTCATTTCCATGTCCTCCTGCTCTTCAACTCACAATTGAATCCCTTTAGGGTTGAACATATTACACCCTTAGACCTTTTTCTTTTGCTAGGAACCTGCTTGGTGTAGTCCAGGAAGGTTGCCAGCAACCCCTTGTTATCTACAACAATATGGACGAAAAAGAGATGATCAACACCAACTAAGCAAAAGATGTATTCAGATATCCAAATACAGATATTTATAGTTCAGGAGCATACTCCAGACTTAATGGTAACCAAGGACAATGATAAGGAGATGAAACAAACACAAGAATGGGACGTCACATGTGATGACTAAGTTCTAAGACTATAGGAACAAAGTCTGAACATGCTAGTCTGAAGTCCAGCATGTTTGGTGTCTAATCCAATGTAACTTGGGTTGGACAGATGAAATACAATACTGGACTTCATTGATTTGGATCAGACTATGTTTGGGAAGTAAAGGACAAAGATAGGATATAGGACAGACCATGTTCCAGATTGGATGGACAAGTAGAAAAGGATCTGGATATCATGGAATATTGTGAAATGACTGGATATCAACCTAGAGGACTATGGATCTCTACATCGCATTGATGAGACCTCCTTTTCAAAAATCCTGCAAAGGGCAGAAGAACAAGACTTTTCAAACAGTGGTTTCATTGTCATCATCCCCAATCTCCTGGAGTTGAGGAAGTTCTTCTTCAACCTTTCAAACCTTTTGTTTCTTAATAGAAGTTGAAGGGAAGTTAGGACAATCACTGGATCTATGACTGGTCTTGTGGCAGTGGAAGCAATGTCCTTCCTTGATACATTGTTGGCATTCATTGGGGGTCATCTTGGATACACTATAGTGTCAATGTCCATAGCATTGGGGTTTCTTTCTTTTCAAGGAGTGGAAGGGGTAATGTAGGGGAGAGTGGTGTTCCTGCCTCACTTGGCAATTTCATCAGCACAGTCAAACTGTGCTTGGAAGGTTTGAGCTTTCTCAATCCATTTGGTAATAGTATCAGGGACAGTGTCCATGAACAAGATTCAGTGCATCAAACCAGCAGGAATGGCAGAGTAAAATATCCCATAAGGACTTGATTGTCCTTGATCCCAGCAATAGCAGTGTGGTTGGTAAAATCAGTGATATAGGAATCGAGGAAGGAACTCCATTTCCCATCTTTCCTTTTGACCATCTTGGTTGTTATGAGCCAGGCAAGGGAATTTCCTTTGGTGTCAGCATGTTTAAATGCAGTGGTAAACTTAATAATGAAGTCCTGGAACCTTCTGAGAGAAATAGTAGTGGTAGTTCCAGCAGCATACACTTCTAAGGCCATCTGGTGGAAGGTAGAGGCCCAGGTAGTGGCAGTTCTCTTGGTTATATAGGAAAGAGCAAAAGTGATTTTCTTATCATTAGTATTGTATACCTCCTCATTGACAAGAAGGTACATCAAAATAGTAGCCATCCAAGAGGCAGCTTTCTCATAGAATCCATCAAAGGCATCAGGAGTGCCAAGATGGAGTTCAGAGGGTTTCAAAGTGGAAGAGGACATGCTGGTGGGATTCAATGGAGGAATAGGAGGATGAGGGTTCAGTGGAGGGAAGGATCCAAATGGTGGTGGTGGTCAAGAGATAGGAGTGAAAGAAGGGGGAGTGGGAACACAAGGGATGGAAAGGGAAGTAGAGCAAGAATGAGAGAGTTCTTGGTCAACAAGGTGTTCTGCCTCAGATAAGAGTGGAACATCAGGGTCAACAGTTGGTTCAAAGGTTTCTTTCTCCTCAGCAGAAGACATGGAGGTGGGATTGATGGTGGAGTTGTGAAGGCCCCAAAGACAAGGTGTGAGGTGGTGGGAAATGTTGGTGGCTTACAATGATGGTAGCTGGTATGGCTATGCTTGAGCTTTTGTTACACTTGGCCCAGGTAGAGTCAAGTATAGACCTTGTTGAACAAGAAGAGGAACAAGCATCAACTCAAAGTATGACAGAGACTTGGGAATAAGCAGAGTTCAAAGATGTTGGGCATTATCCAATAGTTCAGAGGTTCAAGGGAGCTGAACTAGTACCAGCAGAGTCAAGGGACTTGGGCTGAGACCAAGAGGAGACAAGAGTGTGTATTACAAGGGAGCTCAAGTGTGGGGAAATACATGTGAGAGAGTGTGTGTTTATATACAGTGAGCTCCAAAACTGTTGCAATAACTAATCCTAATGTAGCACACTGCAACCACACATGGGAATCTCGCTTATGCTTGGTGGGATAAAACATAGCCCCTACCCTTGGCTGCCAAATCAGTTCCTGGGTCATGTGATTTGGCCCAGTGGCTGTGGAGATATGATATACATACTTCAAAACAGCAATACCATTGCAATGGTTTTGCACCTGTTGGTATTGAGGGGGTATTTTGGGTATATCAGTACTTGATATAGCCTCTTTTCAGTTTGAGCACTCCTTCAACTCTCCTAGGCATGCTCTAAATTGACTTTTAACACTCCTTAAGTGATATTCCTCCTGTATGCTCTCCCTCAACCAATGAACCCCATTAGGAGGATGTTCATAATTTGCCAGCCTTTTCTTGAGGTAGCACATTGGGTTTAGGTCAGGAAACTATGTAGGCCACATCATAGTCCTAAAATCCTGCTCCTTAAGCCAGTCCTTTACCTTTCTACAGGTGTGCTTAGAGTCATTGTCCTGCTAAAAGCTCATGTCAAGAGAATCCAGACATAATACTACAGAGTATTTAGCAGTTTATCCTTCAAAATCTAAAGGGAAAGGTCCCCATCCATCTTACCATAAATTTTGGTGGCATAGCCAACTCCCTGCCAAGTCATACACCCCCATATTATCACAGAACCTCCTTCATACTCAACTGTTTCTTTCACTAGCCTATCACTGAGCTTCTCAGACACATCCATTTGTGCCCATCTGACCCTAGGCAATTGATTTTAGTCTAATCAGACCATACTACCATCTTCTAATTCTCCACAGTCCAATCCATGTGAGCATAGGCAAAATCTAGATAAGCCTCGTTAAAAGAGGAGGTCATTTAGCCTGAAGTATGCATATATCCACAGCCACTGGGTCAAATCACATGACCCAGGGACCGATTTGGTAGCCAAGGGTAGGGGCTATGTTTTATCCCACCAAGCATAAGTGAGATTCCCACGTGTGGTTGCAGCACACTGTGTGCACTGTGTTAGGGTTAGTTATTGCAATGGTTTTGGAGCTCACTGTATGAAGAGTATAGAAACCAAAAGAACATCATAGAACAATCACTGAGTAAGCATAGAACATAGAAGAAAGAGATAGAAGGTGAAGGAAGTATATGATGATAAGCAAGTGGAGTTCTGTTAGGAAGAACAAGAGATAAGGGTTAGTCATCATAGAAAAGAAGTAAGTCCGAGATAAGAGATGTGATAGTAGTACAAGTGATAAGACAAGAAGAGAAAGGGGAAAATTGTAACAGCAGCAGTCTGCTCTACCAAAGCTGAAATGGGGCAAGTAAGAAAAACTGTTTTCAAAGCCAATAGACACAAGTGAGGATAAGCCACTTACCAATGATTGATAGTGTTGCCTAGATTATCATTGCTTATTAATCTATCAAGATATACCATTTTTGTACTGTTTCAAGTGCCAGGATTTGATGATAACACCCGAAATATTCTACACTAGTTCACCACAAAATCATTTTGTTGTAGTCCCCTCCAAATCCCTCATCTACAAGTGAAACAAGATAACTACAGGATCTACTAAGCCAATCTTGTTAGATGTTTTAGTTGTGATTGCTACAGACTTCACAGTTTTAGTGTTTCAAGTGCCAGTGGATGACTGTAGAGATTTCACTGACAAACATTTCACTCCAGTTTCCCAATAAAGAAGGTGTGGATATTGGGTTTAAACAATATTTATACAAAGCTAATAACCCATATTGTGTGAGAACTGAGTGACCCTTTAGGAAATATTCCTACACTTCACCTCTTGACATAGCCACCACAGATTTCCAGGAATCCAGCTATCTTTTAAATAGGTATTATTTAGGGGTAGTAATATAAGTTGTTTGGCTATGTGTACAAAATTATAGTAGTATATTCACATCTTAAACAGCTACACAGCTAGCCCTAGAATTACTATGTAACATTATATTACAATCTATACACATCTATAGCAAATTACTTTTAGTACCCCATTAGTTAGTAATGGTAGGAATATCTTTACCTACATAGAACCTATATAGCTAGGATCAGAGCCAACCCTTTTACCTTGACTAATCATCATGAAAGGAAGAACAACCAGGGATCCAATTAGTTATGTTTTCTTACTTACTTAGTAGTATTATTTCTCTATATCTTCTGTTTGATCTGGTAGATAGAGTTGTTCTATCACCAGCTTATAACTAGATTGGGCCTGGAGGATTGATTGCATAGGATTTTCCCCTAGCAAATCTAGCACTCTATATTCTATAAGAATGACAACAGTATCCAAAATAGGGTTTGTGTGGCTGAAAACTGTACAGGTATAAAAATATTAATTGTAATCCACTAAATCATCGAAATATTTATGGTGGATGAATATAATCAAAACAAAACCTAACATACATGCCCTGAACCTGAATCTAAGATTCAGTTCAGAGATTCAGGTTCAAACTTTGGGTTCAGAACTGAACTTTGGTGGCCCTACACAAAAGTTGTATGATGTCATGGAGAGGTATTGGCTTGGTGCTTTTGTCCCACTGTAGAGTGCATGGGGTCTATGCATTCTTGTAGTCATTTAGATCCCCTACTGAGAGTAAGCTGAAATGGTCCTCTGGTCAACCTTCCATCTTGGTGGCACTGCTGGTGTGTGACCCTTCTACCATCCCTTGCTCCACAGCAGCATACATTGTGCTAATAATCACCATCAAATTAAAGCTTAAATAGTACACTCTGAAGTAAAGGTGATCAATACAAACTCATGTTGGAATCCTCTAATCCATCTCTTCTGATAAACAACAGAAAGACATAGATGTCTCCAAACACCTCAGCTATTGTAGGCCTAAAGATAATGGGGGCCCATGCAAGTATGTCAATTAGTAGTATACTGCAAGGAACTCCCCCCTTGAGAAGATTGATGGAAGAAAAGACTGTTTTCCAACCTAGTGGGAGAGGGCTAGGGGCTGGGAGTCACTCTCTAACAGGCAAGATCAAAGTTATCTTGTTTCAAATAGTCTTGAACTATTTTGCTGTGAGATTCATGATTGCTGTAGACCCAAAAGTACTTACTTTGGTTGAAATGATGCAGAAAAATGGTTATTGCTTATACTTCCAGATTCTGAAATGGTTGCAGCATGCAGCCTTGCTGCACCAATAAATGGCTCTGTAAACCATGCATAGATAATGTTGAGAAAATATAAAGTGAGAGAATGAAAACAGCATGCCAACAAGGAAATGGCAGTGTCATTTCCAGGCCTAGAGTCAGCATTCACTTGGACTCTGCCAGTAACAGCAGAGGTGGACTGGGAGGATGATGCTGATGGAATGCTAAACTGCACATGAAAAAGATGAGAATTAAGCAAACATAAATCTGGAGTATAACTTGGAAGATATATGAATGCTGTGCCTGATGGGGAAATTGCACTGTGATCCTCATGCTCCATAAATGCTGTGGCTGGGGAGGAGTTGATGATCTGTTCAAGATGGGGTAGAGGTTGGTTGGATGAAGGAGAATATGAAGAGAGGGATTGCCTATATGCCATGGTTGCAAGGTTATGCACCAACCACCATGACAGCCAATCATGTCAGACTCAGGCTGGTACTAGAGATGTGGAATGACATGATGCTTGCACTAGACTGTAAGCAGGCAAAACTCAGTACTTTACTCTATGCAGATCCCTGAAGTGGTGTAATGTCATGGTTATGATATGGTTAAGTGCTCATTCTCAATCAAAGCCCATCATGGCTTTTCAATGTGTAATATTTCAGTCTTACATCCTATTTCTGTTGATTTCAAGCTGTTTATCTCTGGATGTAGTGGCATGTTCGTGTCTGAGATCTGATGCTGTATATACTGGCATGAAGGTGCACCAACACCTCTAAGTAAATCCTCATAAATCAAGAGCAGCACTGTTGCAAATGGAGATTTGTTTGACTTTTAACATATCCATAAATTAGATGAGATTCATTGCATTTCATTGCAGCTTTGCAAGAATGAACATGCATGACTCATTTCAAGTCCTGGGCCTTACTCACCATTCAATCACATATACTTTTTTGTTGAATTATGTTTGTTAGTGAAATCTCTAGATGATATTTGCTTAGTAAGGAGAATAGGAGCTTTTCTGCTTAGTGGCTTTCTATATTTGGTAGTGTTTTCTGCTAATTACTACCAAGTATGTAAAGAGATCTGACTTATGAGCTCTGAGGCTCTGGGTCTCAGTCCTAAAAGGGAGATTATTCTATGACTTCCTGGCTGAGACTTACTGGCAAAATTCCACTCCTTATATACTGTCTGTATATGTGGCTATGTTCAGAGTCATTTTACTTGCCAAGTATGAATATGATTAATATAAATGGATAGACTGTATGATTACCTTGCCTTCAAGATCTTTCCAGAGGCACTCATGTCATTCCTGTCTGATTTTTGCTACAGTAGTAAATAGTTAAAAACTGAGAAAAACAATACCAATCTGAGAAAAAGCCTGGTAACTTAGGGGGGAGGCACTTATGATTTCCACAGCTTTTCCAAAAAGTATGAGTCATCTTACTTTTTGGAAAAGCTGTGGAAATCAGATCATCATGAAAGGCCAAGTGTGGAGCATTCTAGCCTCTCAGCATTCAAGTATGAGCCCAGAGCCTGCAGTCAGGTTTCAATGCACACATTCACATCATCTGCTGAAAGAAGATAATAGATTGTAGTTATTCAATGAGACAATGAAAAGATGGTGGCTCAAGGTACAGAATTGACATAGACCTCTAATTGTCATGGTTGACATGGATTTCATGACTTGAATGTACTTTACATTACTTGTATCCTCTATTGAGTTTGAGAGCTTAAAACAATGAAACAAAAGAGAGAAATCAGGCTGCACATGCCATTGTTGACATACCCCTCTACAAGCAAGGTTGGCACCAAATTCAGTTGGCCCTTCCCAAGTTAATAATGGTGGTTGGCAAGGATGACTTGACACGACTCATTCTCATTCATGACTCATTATGACTTGGACAAGGCTGTACATACATTCTGTTAGAATGTTCTATAGGAAATGTGACTCACTGTTGTGCTTGGATGGCAATTTGAATAGCATTCTAAGCAGGCAAGTGGTCATGTGATATATAGGCTGTGTATGATTATATAATCTATCTAGGGGCTAATTGTCTATGTAGTTTTGAGTACACAATGGTAATGTAAGTATATATAGTACTGGAGATTTGTGGTTATCTTTGTAAGGAATAAAGCTATTAGGGTGAAAGTTGGAAGGTAGATAGTTTAGATAGTAAGCTATCTCTCATGTAAGTATTAGAATTTTCTAGCCATTAGTTAGGCAAGAATATTGGAAGAGAAATATACTCACAATTCAGCACACATTAAGTATCATGCAGGTCACTGGTCACCATGTAGATTCATAATAAGTAAGGTTACTTGAAAGGTATAGTTGGACTGCCCAGCCCATCTATAGCTAGGCATGATCTGAGTCATGTGAGCATGTGAATGTATCCTCTTAAAACAAAATGAACCCTCTCAAAATTTGATTGCCTTTCTGAAGCTATGCCCAAGTCAGCAGAATTATTATTGATCTTTCAGCTACAGGTCAAGCTCTGAAAGCACTTGAATTTATAGTCCTTGGTCTTCTACTGCAAGGGAATCAAGTTTTGATTAAAAAATTGCAGAAACCTAATATGTCTTGCATTGATAGTAAGGCATTTTAGCTGACTTGTTTAGAATGTGAGCACAATCAATATTTGATTATTTAGTTTTGCCAGAAAAACAGGGGCTAATGGACTTGAAAACATTTACAAGTCCTGCACTTGATGCTGAACTAGATTGATGCTCTGCTGTTATTGCAGTAGCATTTCTTAATCCTTGTGAGTCCTTTTACAGTTAGACCTAATGGTAAATTGATTACCTATCATTCCAGTTTTTGTAGATTGGGACTTAGACTGCTTTGCTGATTTTGTAAAATCATCAAGTCATTTATCCAGCAAGGGCACAAAGTCTAAGAATCTGGATAGCTTTTTTATGCCCACTGATCTAGGCAAAATCTCCAAGCCAGCCACTATGGTGGACAGGCATGGTAGAATACTATTGTGGTATCTCCCTGCTATTATTGACATCAATCATATGGTAAGCATTCTTGAAATCTACCCCTGCATACTGATCTACAAAACATCATAAGGATGAGCTCAATTACACTATTTGACTCCTGAAAACTTCTGAGCTCCTTCAACAGTCCACCTCTGCCAAGTACATAGAAAGGGTCCTGGAGACTAGCTGGATTTCTAGAACCAGAGATGGCTCCAAAATTTGATGTTGGCAAAATAACTCTTTCTTCTAGCACCTTTATGCTAGAATATAATGTAACAGATGCTACATTTCTTGATTCATTTCTCAACTCTACTTGCTTGCCGCAGACACTCTGCTGAACCTGGACACTGATGCTAGTTTGTTAGCAAGTCTCTACTAACTAGATAACCTAAAGATTACCTCATCAAACCACATGATCTATCACATGACTAGTCACACAACCTAGTCACATGACCTTATCTCTTATCTTGGCTGTGCACCTCATGTTGTACACATATCATTCTCATGCTCACCTCATGCTTTTCCTCTTGACTTACTTTCCCTTATCATCCAATAGCAGTATTCCCTCAGAACAGCCTTCACCTCATGGTACCCAGTAGACATACTCTTAACTACTTGCAAGTTGCAGATAGTATAGCCTCTGGCATAGCTTGGTCTGTGCATGGACTCTCTTAATATATATTGTCTTACTTCTAGTAGTGTAGACTCTAGTCTTATTCACCTTTTGTTCTTTCCCCTTCTTGTTATACATCCTCTGATTCCTTAGGATATCAAATCCTACTATTGGTTAGGCTCACAATGTTACAAAGTCCCTCATAAGTTCATAGTGGGACCAAAGGGTCATTACAGACACTAGGCCACCCAGATGAAGAAGGTGCTGAATGAGATGGACAGGAGTATGGGGTGTGCCTTGTAAATGTGCTGTGCCCCTCTTAGAGGGGTGTCTTGCCTTTGGCCTTTGATGTAGACACTTGTTTGAAAGAGAAAGTTGACACCTGTGGCAGAAAGGCCTGTTTCAATGATCTGTTAGTTAGTATAGATGATCATGATAATAACAAACCCTAGGAGCATCTTCAGGAAGTGATTCCCCATCCATAGCATGCTCATCCCATTCCATACCATCCATCACCATGTCCTCTGCATTGGTGGCCTGTCCAGCAGGCACTTTCTTTGCATGCTCACCAACATCCTGGTCATCCAGGATTTCAGGGCTATCCTTGGCTAGTGATGCATTGGTATTGGATCTGGGAGCAACAACGTTCAGAAGACTTGCTGCATGGTCAGTATTTGGCTTTGAAGATACGAGCTAAGAATCAAATGATGGGATACCATTCCAGATGAAATCAAGGTCGCTGTAGTATGGGAAGACACAAAGAATGTCCTCTGGATGAAGCCATGAGCAGAAATAGGATAGAAAGTTTATAAGACATACCAAGAAGATTCTGGGGCTGGCTACCTGTGTCATCATCGCCTTGGGGTATAATACCACCACCTGTGCTTGTGAATTGCTTGCACTGCTCACAATATTTAAATTTGAGCCTAAAAAGAGAGAAATGGATTAAATGATTTAGGGATTTGAATGGGACTTATGTGGCCAGATGGTTGATGACACTGAGAGTATACTTCACAGGATCAGATGCATACCACTTAGCATGATCAGAATCAGTTGCAAATATATGTTTTGCAATTACTCTAGTGACATCCTTCTTGGTTTTACTGGATGGTTTATCACTGGGTAGGGATGTGGTGGCAGAGGAGGAGTGATCATGAAAGAGAATATGGCAATCTGCTTTATGGGTCATGATCCATGCAATGAGCATGTCGGTACAGCTCCCTTCCCATAAGATATGGATGGCCATCTTCTTGGGAGGTTCGGTCATGGTTACTGGTGGTGCAGGCCAGGTATGCATGGAGGAGCCAGTTGCAGGCTTGCTACCCCTTCCACAACATGTGATCTGGTGAGTACCCCTTGCTGATGGCACCAATGAGACCTGAGACTGGGCTTCTTTGTGAGCTATGGATGTAACGCTCGCCCTTATAATGCCCTTATAGCGGCCCCGAATGCCGACACTACTTGAAATATTGGTACACTTCACTTTCCTAATCATTGCTAATCTATTACAGAAATACCGAACATACTATCAACTATTGTCCAACAGCAATCATGTGGCCTTAGTCACATGATCTAGTCACAAGCCATCACATGACCCAGTCACATGATCTTATCTCTTATCTCGGCTGTGCACCTCATGGTATACACATTGCATTCTTATCATTGCCTTATGCTTTTCCTCTTGACTCACTTTCCCTTATCAACCAATAGCAATAACCGCTCTTATCTAGAGCCTATAGCATAAGTCTCTCTTATCTCTCTTATCGCCTCATGGTACCCAGTGGACATCTTATAACTACTTATGGTCAGTATAGCCTCTAGCATAGCTTGGTCTGTGCACGGTCTCTCTTAGTATATATAGTCGTACTTATAGTAGTACAGACCTTAGTCTTATTCACTTTGTTCTTATTCCTTCTACTAGGGATATTCCCCTTCATTGCTATAGATCCTCTGTTGTCTCTAGGATCACATATCCTATCATTGGTTAGACTCACAACGTCTTCAAGTTCCTTCGTAAGGTATAGTTGGAACAAGGGTCGTTACAATGGATTCTTGACTACTTCCAGATCTGCCAGTCATGGTTGAGGGTTTGTTTGTTAGGGCCTGTAGTCTCACAGAGTGTCGTCCATGGTAAGTAGCAGGCATTTCAAGTTCGTTTTTCTAACTCCAATGGTTACCTCCAAAGGCCACCCAGGCTTCACACAACTTATTGAAAGGACGCATACTTACAGTCACGTGACCTTATATTAAGTAATCATTACAAAGTGTATATAAGACTCTACTGAGTCTGAATATAATACATCTCTCTTGACCAGCAACCACTATCATCTCTGAGAACTCCCCAGCCTCCAAGGTAAGTGTACCCTAGAGTAGATTCCTAGGTAGTCCATGTGGTAATGCCAGCTACCAGCTATTGCAACAGGTTATGAGCCCCGCAGCTCTGACTATGTGGTTTACCACTTGTCATCTGCTCATGGGTGAAACCCTTGGACATAGGCCGTCCTGAGCGGAAACGCCAGACACTCTCTGATGCAGCAACGCTCAAGAGTAACAGCCATTAGACTCTGGATGTAGGGGGTTGCTATGACTCTACATAATGGAAGCTCTGACTGTTCAGTGATGCGAATGTTTCCTCCTTGCTCTCTTTATTGGTTCATACTGACGCATCACCTTCCAAGAACCAACTTTCAACATGTTGTCTACCCTCTCCACCATCGCCAAGCTTAACGGCATCAACTACAAGCGATGGGCCCAGAACATGGAGGCCTACCTTCATGCCATCAGCGTCTGGAACAAAATGATGAACAAAGCACACCCCACCATGGCTACTGGCGCTACTACTCTTACCATGGTGGAGGAAGAAGCCCAAGATAAGTGGGATAAGAATGATGACTGAGCTCTTGGCTCCATCTGCCTCCACATTGACCCCTCCATCGCCAGCAACTTCGTCACCTGCACCACTGGCAAGGACCTCTGGGATGCCATAAAGGTGAAATACGAAACCACCTCCCTCACCTCTGCTTACATGGAGTGGAAGATCATGCTCGGGGTCACCTTCCCTGACAACAATCATCCTGGTCATGCCTTCTCCAAGCTGAATGCCAGCTTTGTGCAGCTAGAACAACTCCAACACAAGGTCCCTGACAACCTCAAGGCCCTCATCACCATCGCCAAGCTCCCCAAGTATGTGGAGACCCTCCATCAGCAGCTCAACGCTGCCATTGACACCAACCCCACCAAAACCAAGATCTTGATGATGGTTGAACTGGAGAATGTCCTTGTCGCTGCTTGGCAGCACCACCTTACTTGCTGCCTGCAGCCTTGTGCACAAGCAAACAAAATGTCTAACGTCCATCGCCAGCAAGGCAACCCCCAATTCAAACAGCAGCAGCCCTCCTCCGACAAAAAGGATGAGGAGAAAAAGGACCAGAAGAAGAAGCGTTGCCAGGGCAAACACTCTAAAGAAGGGGAAAAGAAGCACAAGGATCATGTGGCCACCACCGCTGAACAATCTTCCACCTTGTTCACTTTCGCAAACTTCCTTCAGGAGCCTGCAGTTTTCAGCCTGGCCTCCACCACTTTCTCTGAGCCCGCTCAGGACCCTCGCACCCTTGTGCATACTATCAGCACTGCCCACTATGGTCCCCCCACCTTTCCGCAGGCCCAAGCAGCCATCTCCCTCACTTGACGAATTGGGGAAACCCCCACTCCTCAGGTTGTTCGCAACCTTGAACCCATTGCCAACTGCTACCGCCAACGCATACATGTACGGCAGCACTCTGCTTTCAATGAGGATGGTGCCTTTGGCACTCGGACCATCCCCTCCAACCATGCCAGCCCCTCCATGCCCTCTCTTATAGAGCACATGGAGACTCCCAGAATCATCGAGATATTCTCCAATGCAGAGGATGATGATGATACCATCAGCCTAGATGAGGAGATGGAGGTGGATGACTACATCACACAGTTCTTTGATGACAGCGCACAGTGGCAAGTCCCTCTCTTTCTTTGTCCATCTCTAGTAGGCACTGATGCGCAGATTTTTTCACCTCAGATTTTATGTAGTTCATATATGACGCATACGCCTGTACTAGTAGATACATTGGACAATTCTACTACTACTCCTCCCTTCTCCATGTGTGACCGCTGTAATAAGCAAACAACTAAGAGTAAAGGAAAGGAAAGAGAGCATGACGACTGTAATGCTCGCCCTTATAGCAGTCCCGAATGCTGACACTACTGGAAATTTTACTACACTTCACTTTCCTAATCATTGCTAATCTATTACAGAAATACTGAACATACATCAACATATTGTCCAACAGCAATCACATGACCTTAGTCACATGATCTAGTCACATGATCTTATCTCTTATCTTGGCTATGCACCTCATGGCGACCACATTGCATTCTTATCGTCACCTCATGCTTTTCCTCTTGACTCACTTTCCCTTATCGTCCAATAGCAATAACCGCTCTTATCTAGAGCCTATAGCAATAGTCTCTCTTATCACCTCATGGTACCCAGTGGACACCCTTTTAACTACTTATGGTCAGTATAGCCTTAGCATAGCTTGGTCTGTGCATGGTCTCTCTTAGTATATATAGTCATACTTATAGTAGTACAGACCTTAGTCTAATTCACTTGTTATTCCTCTTGAATATTCCTCCTACTTGTTATTCCTCTGTTCATTTCCTCTTACTTGCTATACATCCTCTGTTGCCTCTAGGATCACATATCCTACTATTGGTTAGACTCACGGACTCCACAACCATTGGTTGGATTCCACAACATCACAAGTTCCCTTCGAGTTATAGTGGGAATAAGGGTCGTTACAACAACCACCTTCCTCATGACATGTGGCTCCTTGATTCAGGAGCTTCATCCCACTTCACCAATGATCTAAACAATCTAATAGAGTAAGCTTGGTAAACAACCAAACCATACTTTTCCTCATAGCAAGAAGCGCACAAGCGCTCCCTTTGAGTTAATTCATTCTGATCTAAAATCGTTTGAAATCGAATTATACCACAAGTACAAGTATGCTGTCATCTTCTATGATGATTACACATCCATGGCTTGGTTAGTCCTAATTAAAACTAAGGACCAAACACTTAAAGCAACCAAACAATTCCACGCCTATGTGCATACTCAGTTCAACACTATAATAAAACACTGGTGCTCTGATGTAGGAGGAGAATACACCTTCAAAGCTTTCACTGAGTATATGCGCAATAATGGCATACATATCCAACAATCTGCCCCCTATGCTCACCAGCAGAAAACAGATGCGCAGAACACCTAATCTGTACTCTTATGGATAAAGCACAACCCATGTGACTGCAGGCTTGCCTGCCCAATTTCTATTGGGAGTTCATGGTATTACATGCACTTCATGTGTATAATTGCACCCCTTCAGCTCAGCTCCAATGGAAAACACCATCTGAGATGCTCACAGGTGAAAAACCTACTTTTTCACATCTTCGAGTTTTTGGCTGTGGTGCATATGTCCACTTACCTGTTGAGACTCGCAAAGGCAAATTGCAGTCTAAATCACAACTGATGATCTACCTGGGCGTATCTGCCGGTAGTGATTCAAACTATCTTTTCATGCGCCCTAATAACATGCTACACACATCAGCCCATGCCATCTTTGATGAACACCTCTTCCCAAGATGTTCAAAGGCTCAGCCACACCGGCCAGTTAACCACCTGCCGCGTTCTCACTCTCATGATGATGAGTCTTTGGACTCTGATTCAACACACTCGGACTTGGAGTCAGATGCGGAAATTGCTCCTCCTACTGTCCATCGTTGCCTGGCCCCTAGGCCAATTACTCCACCTCCAGCACCTCCTAGGGCACCTACACTGCCGCTGGCTCCACCAGCACCTCCAGTTACCCCTCCCCATCATCTGCCTCTGCCTCCACCTGCTCGTCCAGAGCGCCCACAGCAAGAGCACTGCACCCCCTTCTGTCCCGGAAATGTATATGGGGAACGCCACAACCCACTTAAGCAGCTTCAAGATATTGAATGAACCTCTAATTGGTGCAGACTCATTGGAGAAGCACCGGCTAGACCTTCGGATTCACCTGTTGTCCCTGATGGCATGCCTCCATTCCCGACTCCATTGGAAGATGATGTAGAGCGCATAACCAGGGAAGGGGGAGATGCATTGGTTTCATACCTCTGCAGCCATGCCTTCCCACTGGAAATGGAACAGTCCAATGTAAACTACTGTGAATGGACATACCACGATGTCCTCAAGTTACCACAAGAGGAACAAACACTTTGGCGCAAAGCCTGCCACGATGAGTTACAGATACTCAAGGACCGAAAAGTCTATGAAATCGTGGATCGACCCGCAAATAGAAAGATTATCAAAAATTGATGGGTCTTTGATGTAAAAACTAACAGAAGAAAGAAAGCCTGGCTCATCGCCAAAGGCTTCTCTCAAGTAGAAGGGATTGACTTCGATCAAATATTCTCTCCTGTCATACGCTTCGAGACAGTGCAGTGCATGCTTGCCCTCACAGCAATAGAGAACTGGTACATCACTGGTCTTGACATCTGATCCACCTATCTATACGGCAAACTGGACAAAGAACTATACATGGACTTCCCTGAAGGCTTTATCCCCCCTCATCTCAAAGGGAAGGTCTTGAGACTACTACACACCCTATATGGCCTTAAACAAGCCAGACTAGCTTGGTGGCACAAACTTGACAAATCCATGAAAGAACTTGGCTTCATGCTGTAGATAACAAGGGGTCACTGGCAACCTTCCTGGACTACGCCAAGCAGGTCCCTAGCAAGAGGTAAAGGTCTAAGGGTGCGATATGTTTGACCCTAAAGGGATTCAATCATGAGTTGAAGAGCAGGAGGACACAGAAATGAAGTCCAATTCTCCCAGATGAAGTCTGGAATTTTGGGTAGTCAAAGGTAAGAAGTGTAAGGACACCCAAGAAACACCTGAGCTTTAGTTTGTAAGGGGATATAGCATTAAGCATGCGAGAAGCAAGTGAGAGTGATGGCAAGTCGTGCAATGGGCACCGGACTTCGTATTGGGGTGACGTGGACGAAAAGGAGATGATCAACACCAACTGGGTGAAAGATGTATTTGGATATCCAAATACAGATATTTATAGTCTAGGAGCATACTCCAGACTTAATGGTAACCAAGGATGAAGTAAATTAAAGAGATGAAACAAACATTGGATAGGGGACATCATAAACGCTGACTAAGTCCCTGTGACAAGTCAAATATCAAGTCTGAGGACAATGTGCTCAGGAACAAACATGGAATCGTTGTTGTAAACGACAATGCCCATGAAACGAACCTGTGATTAGGTTTGAAAACACGAATAGATGATTACAAACCACACAAAGAACACCTGATGCAATTTGGATGGACATGGACAAAGGACATGGCATTGGACTTCCATTATAACTTCAGACTTCAATCAGACTAAGGATGAATGCTTCAGACTTTGATTCCTCATAAGGGATGAAGAATGGGGAACTGAAGATGAATGATGGGGAAGCTAAACAAGGTCGTATGAGGTTAGGGAACATTGCTTCCCTACAACGTGTCTTAAAACAGATGCTGGCCTATTCATCTATTGTTACGCTTGGTCCGGGTAGGAACGAGCATAGCCTTTGAATGGTCAAGGGACAAGAGCGTCGAGTCAAAAGTACGACGAGGACTTATAGAACGGAGGGTCGAAGGTCAAGGGGACTGGGCTGAGACCAGTAGTTCAAAGGTTCTAAGGTACCTTGTGGGGGCGTCCACACAAGGGTCAAGGGGAGCTGGGCTGATACCAGCGGTTCAAGGGTTCAAGGGAGCTGGGCTAGTACCAGCGGAGGGTGAGGCAAGAGCAAATGGATTGTACGAAGTACGGGAAGACAAAGGAGCTCAAGCGTGGGGAAACGCTAGAGCGGTATCTACGACTTATATATGTTGGATATACAAGCGTTAAGGGCAGGCATAGAAACGGATAGAAACGGATGGAAGAAATGATGACTAAGTAAGTGGAGTCCATCGGGATGCCGACGGGAAGATTACGTGAGAGGAATGTGTCATCATGAAGAAAGGAAAGATAAGTCCACGGAGAGAGACGAGACGCGTTGTTGATACAAAGCAAAAGAAAAAGAGAGAATCGTAACATTACCCCCGTACTAGATCTGAAACACCGTTGAAGACCTTTAGTACAGACTCGAATATGAATAACCGGGAGACCCAGTTATGTTTGCGTATCCCTCGTCATCAATAATGTCATCCAGTTCAGGAGACGGAGCAGAGCGTCTGGGGGAAGCGGGCCTTCTAGGAGGAGGAACAGGAAGACCTCATCCAGAGCCAGAGGAGCGGCGAGAATGGGAAGAACGAGAAGACCGAGTGGTGCCGGATGAGGAAGAAGATCCTCAACGAGGGGTTCTGAAAGAATCAGGAACCGGAGTGCCTCGAGTACGACCAGAGATGCGAGATGCCAATGTTCCTCGAGGATGAGGAGATCTGGCGGCAGATAACCTGTCAAGGAGGACAGGGCGGCGAGTAGCGATTGGACAGTTAGCCTGGCTATGTCCAGGAGCCCACTGGCGACATCCCATGATGGGACATTGATAGACTGGACAATTGTGACGAACATGTCCTAAGCAGTGGCACTGGTAACAAGTTTCGCCATATCTGGAGTCGGAAGGGAGGAGAGGAGCGGCGTGGAGGACACCATGAAATGGTCTACTTTGATAATTGTAAGTGCGCTCAGCCTCAACTATGGCATGTAGTTCTTCGGGGGAGAGAGCGGAAGAGGAAGCCGATGGGGTAGAAGGAAGTTGCGCGGAGTGATAAGAGGAGGAGGACGACGATTCGTCCACACTGTGCTGTAATGGATAAATCCCGGCGTTGGCGATCCTTGAGGCGGCGAGTTCTACAGTATATCGGTCTATGTCTTCGAGAAATTCCCCGAAGTCCATCTGGTACATTACTTGATGGAGTTCGCATAAAATGTTCTGCTGAGTGGAGTTCACCCATCCTCGATCTAAGCAATCGGTGGCGAAGGTGGTGATCTTGTTGGTGACGAGAGAGAGGCATTGGGTCTGCTGGAAAGCTCTATAGAGAGCGAGGAAGGTGGAGTTCATATCGAGATGCGCGTCGATCGGTAAAGCCATGCCAGTGTTGCAGATATAGCGGGCGACGCTGTTAGTGTAACGAGGGGAAGGGGTTCCTTCCTTAATGGCATTGGCGAAGATAGGGATTTCGACAGCGAGGACGGGTTTCGGACTGGGTACAGGAGGAGAAGGGAAGTGGACACGACGAAAGGCTATGGGAGAGGAAGGAATAGGAGCAGCGATAGGCATAGTAATAGACTCTGGAATGGTGGTGGTTCCCGGAACATCTACGGGATGGAAGGTTACTTGATGGGTAGCAGGTTCGGGGATGACAATGGGGTTAGAACCCCAACCAGGTTCAGCAACGGTGGAGGAAGGAGACGAAGTAGTGGAAGCAGTGATGGAAGATTCGGATGAGATGGAGAGTTGTTCGAACGACATGGTGGATGTAAATGAAGAGGGTTAGAGTCAGAAGATGGAAGGGTGAAGCTTCTTATAATCGTTGAGAACGGACTTTGAATGATTTAAGTTCCGTTCTGGGAGCCAAGAGTCTTCTTCGGCCGAATATCCTTTCCATCGGATCAGGAACATTCGGTTCTTTGGAGTTCCGCGGTGGCGTAAGATCCATTCCACTTCATATTCTTCTTCTCCTTTAATAAGGTCAGGTGGAGGCGCAGGGAACTTCTTTCCGTGGGTAGGGTTCTCACGATAAGGAGATAAGAGGGATGCGTGGAAGACCGGGTGGATCTTCTTGTCCCAGGCCTTCGGTAGGCGGAGTTGATACATGATAGGAGATAAGACCTTGGTGATAACAAAAGGTCCTTCTCGTTTGGGGGCGAATTTAGGGTTAATGACTGATCGGTGGAGGTTTCTGGCTTCTAACCAGACTTTGTCTCCAAGGGAGAATGGGACGAACCCTTGGTTGTTCCTAGAGGCCATGACTTGTCTAGCGAGTTCATGGGAGGCTAGGGCTTCGTCTCGTGCAGCGGAGAGATCCTTGAGACGGGTTTCTATGGTGGGAAGAGAAGTTTCAGCAATTACCGAAGGAAGAGCACAGGGTTCATATCCCATTATGAGATAGAACGGAGATTTGCTGGTAACGGAATGGGGTCGGTGATTGTGGGCGAATTTGGCATGAGAGATTTTGTCAGCCCACGAGGTGGGATTGCTTCCGCAGAAGATGCAGAGATAGGTCTCGACTTCTTGGTTGACATGTTCGGTTTCACCATCGGATTGTGGGTGGTAAGCGGTGGAGAGGGAGATATCATAGTTAAGGAGTTTTCCTAGTTCTCGAGCGAAGGAAGAAGTGAATTGTGGACCTCAGTCCGAGATGATTTTGTCGTAGAGTCCGAAGCGAAGGTAGACTTTGTGGAAAAAGAGAGATGCGACTCCTTCAGCGGTGATGGTCTTCTTCGTGGGACAAAGAATTACCCCCTTAGTAAGTCCGTGGTCCACCACAACTAGAAGGGAATCAAAAGAGGAGGAAATCGGGAGATCGGTGATAAGGTCACAAGACACCTGTTGGAAGGGGCGTGTGCAGGAAGATTTAATGGGGGTAAGCGGCGGTACGGTGGGATGAGTGTTCGACTTGTTCTGTTGGCACGTGGAGCAGCCTTCCACGTATTTACGGACGAATTGGGCCAAGCCTGGCCACCAGAATTCCGCGGAGACGAGCTGACGGGTTTTAAGAAATCCCGGGTGACCGGCGGTTTCATGATCGTGGCAACGCTCGAGGATAGAGCGGCGGAGAGATTCATCGGGGGGAACGTAAACTCGTCCCTTATAGGTGAGGACACCTTCAGAGTACTGCCAGTCAGAGAGGCGGGAGCGGAAAGCGGGAGGGATAGTGCCGTCAAGCGATTGTAAAGCCTGAAGGACCAAGGGGTCGGAGGTGGAGTGGGAGGCAATGTGATGTGCCAAGGTAGAGTCGATTAGGCGGACGAACATGGAAGGAGGGAGTAAGGTAGTTCCCTGGTTGTCGTCCGAAGCAGAAGGGAGCATGTCACGTCGGTGTGAGAGGGCATCGGGTCCAGAAAGGAGAGAGCCAGGGACGTGGATCATTTTGAGATCGAAATCGGCAAGATCCAGGAGCCAACGGGCTTGGCGGCGGTTAAGATCTTTCGGTTGCCGAAAATAGGTAAGGTTCTTGTGGTCTGTGAAGACTTGGACAGGGAATGAGGCGCCATGAAGATAATGACGCCATGCTTTAAGAGCGCGAATGATGGCAAGGAGTTCGCGGTCGTAGATATCGTAGTTTCGTTCGGCAGGGGAGAAGGACTGGGAGAGGTAGGAACAAGGGTGCCAGTCTCCGTTGGTGTTGGTCTGGAGGAGGATGGCTCCAGTGGTGTACTTGGAGGCATCGGTGGCAATGGCGAAGGGTTTGGAGTGATCGGGGAGTCGGAGGACAGGTTCTGCGAGGAAGAGATCTTTGAGATGGGAGAAGCAGCGGTCGCATT
>JBBPQG010000375.1:0-21713 GCA_038092395.1 Boletus variipes var. fagicola | reverse complement strand
TAAAGGGAGCTTGACAAGATCTCAGAAGACATACAATTATCATCTATCCAAGGTATTTTCCAGATTTTTTTCTTGTATCTAAACTCATTTGTGTGCAATAGATCAGAGTTTGTTCAGAACACTTGTATGCATCTTGAAGGGTCAATTCCAGTCACTATGTGAACTTCATGTCCAAATTCAAGATCAAAAGAATCAATTCTATGCAAATACTTGGATTAGAATATGCCTTGTTCTCCACAATATAATTGTGGAAATTGAGGAGAGACTTGGAATTGCATCATCCATGAATTCATTTGCAGCTGAATATCCTCCAGAGGAGATCAATCAGGATAATGGGAAAGAGGATGAAGAACAGCTGGAGGAGGAAGGGCATAACCACCAGAGACATCCAAGAACTCAGGGGCAAGAAGTCCATGACAGATTGATGCAACATCTGCTCACACATTTACAAAGGACATAATTCAGGAGGGGATTGGCATGTACATGGTGTATCAATAGTACTACTATTAACTACTAGTAGTGCTGGGCAAAAAGACAACAAGGACACTATGAAACATAACTAGTAATTGAATGAAGCATGAATGGAGAGATACTTAAGATTGCATGATATTGTCTTCACTACTATGGCCATACTGCTCTTAAATCTTCAGACACTGAATCTCAAGCTTAATCTGCAGCTTCTTGCAAGCCTCTTGAGCCATGATATGCTCATGCTTATGTTGCTGTGCCTGCATTTTGGACTCATGTTCACACTGTTTGTCAAACCCCAATTCCTTCTCTTGATGGCTTCATTGTTTGAGGTCATAGTCAGCAGAATGGTCAGCTCAACAGTCATTTATCTTCTTCTGATCAAACTTGATCTTCATCATCAATGCCAAGGTCATTTCCATACTGGCACTCTCAACCTGATCAACTATGGATGTACACACACACTTGCAAGATAATAACATGGTGGAAGAAGATGCTAGCAGTGTGAAGAACCATGCTTTTGGTTCAACCTTCTCCAAGCTAATCTTTGGTGTTGGTGTTTGCGTTTAAGCTGGAGGTTTGTAAGTAAGCATGAGGTGGGTCATTAAATCTATATGGGTGAATAAAATTGAAATAAATTCTGAAGAAATTAGAGGTGATAGTACTAATTAGGAAATGTGGCTGTATACTGGTTGTGACTGGTTGCAACCAGTTTTGGCTTAGTCTTTTGAATTTACTTAAACCAGGCAACTGTAACTACAGCCCAGTTGCATGACCAGTCCAGTCCAGTTCAGTCCAGTTGCCAGTCTTTTCACCAGTCCTGAACTTTAAAACACTATGTGAGTTTGCAGAATATAATTTCAGCAAAGAAAAAATAGATGCTACTAGAATATGTATAGTGTTACAATTATTATCCAAGCAATAATGGACTTAACATTTTTTTTTTTTTTTTTTTTCCATTCTACCCCTATCGATTTTCATTCACACCTTTACATGCCTATCCTTCATTTCTTCTTTATCTCTTTTTATCACACATGCATATCTAATCTCCCATTCATACTTCTCATTCACATTAGATCTGCACTGTTGCTACATGCTGCCACATCTCATGTTGCCCAGTATCAAGGATACTTGCTGTATATAGTATTAGCACTGCTTGGTCTGTGCATACATGTACTTAGTATATAAATCCCAATACAGCACCAGAAAACACTAGTTTTGTTCTCTTGGAGTTTTCCCTATAGGCAACTCTAGTTCTCATCACTTCTCTTGTCTTTTTCTCTGTGAAAGTGACCTAGCAAAGCAGCTTCACTTAAGTGCGAGTCTGTAGAGTTGTTTCATACAGCATGATATCCTATGTAATCTTGATTCCCCCATCTCCCAAATCCTTCTCCTACCATGCCATGAAAATTGGTCCATAATGAATGACTGGAATCATGATGAAAATGATCTGCTTGCATATGTAGAGATGGATTAGGACACTGCACCTAGCAATAATGTTTCCAGCCTCCCCCCAGTCCATTGAGCATCATTGCTGATCTTGATCTCAAATAGTCTGATCTATCAAATCTAGATGTTGGCATCCCCAGGCCTTTTAAACACATTGCTCAACTCTGCTGAGACATCAAAGCATTGGTTGATGAGGTCCAAATAGCACAAGTTCTAAAAAAACCAGAAGAGGCAATCCTTCACACTTTACAGTTGTATCTACTCTATCATCACACCATACATCATCCCCACCTCTTTCAAAAAAAGGTCCATGTGTTACTGATCATTTTTGATGATATTCTAGATCAAACCAGCAAATTTACAAAAGTCTTATTATAACTTATTTGCTGCTTATTTTGCTTATCTTACTCATGGTGCACAGCTCAACACAGCTGAGCATGATGGATAAAAAAAGTCAATTAGTATGTTCTTGCCACCTGAAACAACCCTCAGACTCATGCTTAAGTGAAGTTAGTGCTAGGTTGCTTGCACAGAGGAAAAGATAAGAGATAAGAGATAAGAGATGAGAGATGAAAACTAGAGTTATCTGAGGGAAAAACTCCAAGAGGACAAGACTGGTGTCCTCTGGTACTATATTGGGATATATATACTAAGTACATGTGTGCACAGACCAAGTGGTGCTACTCTATATATAGTAAGTATCCTTGATACTGGAAAACATGAGGATGTGGCAACATAGCCATGGATAGTCAAACATGTATAATGTGTATGTTGGTGGTAACATGCATACTGTGACAATGTGGATTTAATGTAAAAGAGAAACATACTGTGACAATGCAGATTTAATGTGAAAGAGAAACATAAATGTGGAAGATTAAATATGCATGTGTGAATAGAAGCAATGAAGTGGAAATGAATAGATAGAGGCAAAGAAAAGAAAGAAAATTGATAAGTTCATTATTGCTTGGATAGTGATCATAACACTTTCCCCATTCTAAAATCAAACATCCTGGTTGATCTAATCAGAACTTCTGTATGTCCTGGAATTCCTGCTTATTGAAATGGAAAGAATGGAATATAATCCAAAAATTGATAGCACCAGCACAAACACTGTGGGAAACTCATAGAGACTAGTTTCAAGGAGGGATAGACTTGAGTATAGGAAAGGTTTGATTGGAGTAGAGACTCAATATTTAAGGTGGGAGAAGAGAACAGAGATGTTCAGTTATTGGTACAGGCTGTAAGACCTGGTTTATATACATATAAGATGTGTTTGTACTTATATACTCCTATACTATATATGGTAAATAGAAAGTTATACCATAGAACAATGTGTCAGCTAATCTGACACATGCCAAGACACAATGACTGATACATTGGCCAGTCTTACTAATGATTAGTAATTATTAACATGTTATATTATAGAGAAGAGTCTAGATCATTGATAAGAAAGATAAGAGAAAGACTAGATCTGAATCTATGATTCTCAACACTGCTGAGTGTCATCAGTGGCCTGACTGGCAACATCCTCTGAAATGTCCTGTGCAACCTCTATGTCATGAAGACCTGGCATCCCCATGTTAACTGGTAACAGATTTAAATGCTGGTGAGCATTTGGAAATGTAGCAATGAAAAGCACTGGGTTATGTTAATGCATAGTCTGGTTGTACGTGTTGTATGTCAACATTGAACTAGGATCCAGTTTTTCAAGTAGGACATTCCAAGCTTCAGTGTTCATGACAATTGGGAGACTGGTCTCTGTCTCCATGTCTGTCCATTCCTCTTGATATTCCTCATGTAGAGCCCAGATTTCTGCTGTGTCTTCTGCAGTAATGGAATTCCAAGGGATATTATTTCATGGTGTGGATGCTGGCCTGTTATCAATGACATTATCCATCCAAGCATCAGGAGGGAGTCTGTTAGAGGATGAGGAGAAGGAGGAAGGTGATGAATCTGAGTGATATGGTCTGTGAGAGTAAGAGGATCCTGATTTAGGAGTGTGCAGATTACATCCTAGTATCCTTTGTTGAAAGGAGTGATTTGTTGAGAGAGAATATCTGGTAAGAGAGTGACATATCACAAGCAATGGGGGGTGAATGTAAGGAGAATCTATAAGTAACAAAGATGAAAGAAAGTGAAATCATAGTTGAAAGAAAAGAGAATAGATATGGCATTGAATGAGAGGGAAGTCATAAGTCATAGGTGATAAAACATATAGAGTTTGAGACATCAATAGGGGATGAGAAAAGTAAAAGAGAACATCTTTGTTTTTGTGTGAAGTGGGAGCAATGGTTCAACCAAGATGAATGTGTTGATTTATATAGCAAGAGCATTGTTGACCTGGACACACCCCCAAGCTAAAAATCAACTTCCAGGTGATCAAAGAGCAAACAGCATGGATTCATTGTGGTAAGATTCTTGTAATCCTGAGATAGCTTAGAAAAGGTAGTGGGTGACATAGCCAAAGCCCTAGAAGTAGAAGGGTGATTCCTGTGAAAGTTGTAGATAGCATGCTTGAGATTAGCTACAGGCTCCCATGTCCTATCTGTTTTATCATAACCCTTCTAATAAACCAAAAACTCAAGGCAGCGACTCTTGTATCTGGAATCGACCAGGTAATCAACCTCATATTCATCATCATGATCCTCGGTCACTAGAACTGTCCAGGTCAAAAGGTTCATTGATCAGACAATCTATCCTTGTATGTTTAGGATTTAGACTGCTAGATGGCTAGGGGAATCTAAACACAATCAATTCTCTGGGCCCAATCTGACTATAAACTGGTGATAGAGACAACATTAACTACTAGATCAAAAGAAGAAAAGAAAAGAAACTAGTCTACTGAGTAAGTGAGAAACTTAGTCAATTGGCTCCCTGGTTGTTTTTCCTTTCCTGACTATTGTCTAGGGAAAAGGGTTGGCTTTCTTCCTAGCTAAGTGTAGGTAATATAAGCAGTGAAGACAACTACTACTGAAAGACTAGTGAAAACTAAATTAATGATGCTAGATATACTAGCTGAAATGACCAAACCCACCAAAGGGTCTAGTGTTTGCAGTTAAAAGTACTAGAAAGGATGAACTGCTAGGAGGTTTGAGAGAATAAGAATGAAGATGTTTTGGTCTTCTGGCTATGGAATTTATACTACTAATACATGAACACAGATCCTGCAGTGCTTATCTATAGGTTACCATAGTTGTATTACTGTAGTGGTGGTGTTAGATGAGAGTATGTTGAGTTGCTGTGACTGTCATGTTGTGATGGTAGTGTGACATGAGTGATATCAACAGACTCCACAAGGCAGGTAATGAGATTCCATGGTCCTCCAGGCACACCTAGACCTGCAAGTGTACACTTTAATGTACAAGTGAAGAAAATGGCTACATTCAGAAATGGCAAGCAATTACACAAGCACAATGTGGATGTATACACAAATGTAGAATGGATTGTATATAATGACTGATGACTTGGAGGACATAGGCAGAAAATATACTTGGTGGTTTGTTTGTTGCAACCAACATGAATGGAATTTCAGACAATCCTGAGAATTGAGACATGGAGATCACTATGCATTGGACACTGTAGTTGGAAATACATCTGGTGAGTATTGTGATGATCAATGGTACAATAGTGACAGAGTCAATTACTGTCATACTCAGCTGATGTTGGACCTGTAATAGTTTCTTCACCCTCTAGAACAGAATTCCAGCCTCAAAACAATGCTAGTGTCTCCAAATCAAGGCATGCAATCTGCTGGAGTTCACTGCACAAGTCCTATTGGAGTCACAAAAATACTCGATGGGAAGAAAACCAACAGAAGATGGCAAGGTTTTTCAAGGATGTTGCATGTGAAAGCATGACATACACATTTTAAATACTGTGAGCACTTGTGAGATCAATGATAACACTATTCATAGAAACACCTTGAACCTTGTAGTCTATAAAAGCCCATGCAGGCATGAGCGGGAGTTAGGTACAGCTTATATGAATGTACTTCTCTTGCAATGTAAAACATGTAACAGGGGTGCTGTCCTAAAGGAACTAGCTAATAAGAAGGTGGGTGCAAGTATGATCTTGTCCTAGGGATTTCTAGGAAGTTGTATATGAAGGAAGGTGTAACCAAGATGCATCAAATAGTGGATAAAGATGTCTGGTGCAAATCTGGATGGAAGTGGAACAGAATGGAAAGGAAACAGAAACAGAAATGAATATCCATGTCGCAGAAGACCAACAGATACAAACAGAAGGCTTTGGATGATGTATGATGACAATCAATGGGACCTTCTTCGAAGACAAATAGGAAAATAGCTAAAAAGATATATTTCAGATCCAATACAGTAGTATTTATAGTCCAGGCATACCCTTAGACTGTATATCAAATACATGAAAACAGATGCAGTGCACTAAAAAAAACTTTGAGGGTGACAAAAACTTCCTTTAAGGGTATTCAAAGGGACATGTCATATGTGAAAGAGTTGGCAGTGACATCACACAAACCTGCAACACTCTATACTGGTTGAGACCATCCAGAAATGTCCAAAACATCTGTGTATCATAGTGCTGTTACTAATGAGTCAAGATGTGCATATGTGTTAGAAACAGGTCATATGAAGGACACCCATGAGCAACCACAACATCAGAAGTCAATCTGGTAAGTAGAACAAACATGAATGAAAGCATGGACAAAACAGATACATGTGGATCACAAATGAATAAACAGACAAACAGATGACTTGATGGATGGATCACAGGAGACTTGAGGATGAATATCTAGTGACTGTAGAGTGGGGGAATAGATGGATATGAGCATAAGGAGCCACAGGTTCCTACAGTGAGATGTGGTGAGTGAACTGGATCGTTTTCAAGAAGTTGGGCACAACTGAGCAAGGAAGATTATTGATTGATATAGGGGAGGAGTCAACATGGACATAGGCACAAACAGCTTCATGTTCTTCTGGCACTGCCTTGTAAAGAACATCTGTTACATATAACCCCTTCTGTGCTTTGTTTTGCATTGATAGGTTCTCTGTAACCATGACAGACATTCCAGGAATTAGTGGCAGATGTCCCAATGCTTCTTTGGACTCTTTCACACATCATATGATAAGCAGATGCATTCATCACCATGTACTGCCTTTTTGCCAATCTTGTCAACTGCCAGATAAGCATGATACTTTTGGTGACAGTTTTTCGCAAACTGTCTGGCTTTTATAGCTGTAATGCACAGCGCAGTTAGTGATGAGTGGAGCGTGAAGTTACCTTGGTCTGAACAAGTTCAACGAGTGGAGGGCGAGGTAACAAGTAGAGGAGCCTGCTAGGCGATGTCTACCACTGTTTATCTCAGAAGATGAACTGAGACTTGAGGTGGGCTTGACAGGTCTCCGATATCCAGGTGCTAGCTGCTGGAGCTCTTGGGAAGTATCACCAGAACTATGCAGATATTGCGTAGAACTAGCTTAGAGAATTACATGATAAAAGTACAGAGTATATGGTAGACCCCTGGTCCATGCGAGTAAGGTAAGTGATATAAAAGGAAAAAGGAGGCGGGAGTCTGAAGGACGACCGTGCTCCATATAGTCCATCCCGATAATGCAGAACTGTGGGATGTGGCAGTGTGATCTAAAAGAGGAATGCCATATGGGCAGAAGTCCGAAGGAATCCTGTATGGAAGTGGAACAGAAAGGAGAGGCTAAATATAGAGCAGAGGTGGGGCGCTGTGTGAGTACATAAACAATAGACAAAAAAGGAGAAACTATCTGGAGGATGACTCCAGTATGAATACAACTCCATAGAGTGTGAGACAGAGTCTAAAGAGAAACAAGTAAAGGAGAACGATAGCATAAGCATAGTGAAGGCGGAAAAAGAGTACCCCCCTAGTAGACCGTAACATTACCCCCCATTTACGGTCAAAGCACCTGTGAGACCATCCCTTTAATCACAGTCCCTCTTGTTTACCTCGTAGTTGGTCAGGTTGTAGTTGTCTTGGGGGTTGTGACGGACGACACAGTTCTCTTCACAATGTCCTAGTTCCCCGCAGATGGGGCAGCGGCAGCATGGGCAAAAGGTTTGAATATGCCCTGGTGCTGTGGTGAGGCAGAATGGACATTGGTAGCGAGGGCAGTCTGGACGGAGATGATCAAATTCCCGACAGGTGAAGCAGCGAGCGAGGGGGCAGCGAGGGGGAAGGACAATGGAGTCGACGTCTATTGGGTTTTGGGAGGAACCAGGCGTTGGCAAGGGCGACGCTGCAGCGTCCTTGTTATATCTACCAGAGGTGGGATAGGGTGTATCTGCATGTGAGCACTTGCGCAGTCCTTTAGTAGAGCCTCCCACAGCTCGTGCGGCAGAAGACGCAAGTCTGAAGCGAAGTGTTGCCTTAGCCCGCTTGAGTTTACGAGAACTTGCTCCGATGGATGGAGAGACGGGGTGCTCTTGGGCAGGGAGAACAATGTTGTTGGGAGGCAGGGTGGCGGCTCCGAGTAAGGGGATTGTGGTGAGGAAGTTGAGAACCTCATTGGAGGTCGCGGGGAGCTCTGAAAGACTTCGGGGGCAACTATCGCTGCTAACTCCTCCACTGCTGCCATCAGTTGGTCCAGCAGTAGGAGTGCAAGAGGCCAGGGTTGGTGGAGGTGGCACGGGGATGGGAGTGCAAGAGGTGGTTCGATCGGTTGAGGCAGACCCTGTGTCACTACCTCCATCCTCCCTTCTCCTAGATCCGTCAACCTCATCCTGGGCCCAAGTGTCCCGATCCCATGGGTGATCCTTGTCGTCGTCGAAGTAGTATCGTCATAGGTTGGAGGGGAGTGTGTTAAGTATTGGTCAAAGAATGTGAGCGAAGAGGGGTCTAGGGAGTTCCTGAAAGATGTCGTTGAATCCATGGTCATGGAGTGTGTCGAGAATTGCGTCTCGAGACTCGTGGATGGACTGTTCCATGGCAGCAGCGTAGACAGGCAGGGTCCCATCTGGAAATAGCTGGGCATGGAGAGTACGGGAGGTGGCGTAGGTATGGAATATGCCGACCAAGGATCTAAGTACTGGGACGTCCCGGTAAGTGGGAATGGAGGGTAAAGTGATGGAAGCGGCGGCATTCTCGATAACGGCACAGTATAAGATCTGATGGGAGCGGGTTGGGAGTCGGTGGATGTGGACATAGGAGGACACGATAGACGACATATGGTGGAGCTAGGGCTCAACACTTTTAAAACGACGAGAGTGGTATGTGGTGGTTATGGAGGAAAAGCGAGGGGATCCCTCGCCTTATATTCCTCAAGAAGTTCTGCAGCATGTCCTAAGTTGGACTCGGGTTCCCAGGTATTTTCAGAGGACGGGTATCCTCTCCACGAAACAAGGTAGTGGCGGCATTGAGCGGAGCCCCGATGGGCTAGGATCTGATCAATCTCAAACTCCTCTTCTCTGTCTATAACGTCTGGCGGAAGTGGGATGAAGTTATCCCTGTGTTCCGCGGTAGTCCTACATGGGGTGAGAAGGGAGGTGTGGAAGGTGTTGTGAATTTTCCATGTTCATGGGAGCCGGAGTTTGTATGATACCGGCGATATGACTTGAGTAATCTCGAACAGTCCTTCCCATTGAGGAGCAAGTTTCTTAGAGGGGTAGCGGAGTCTCAGGTTGCGGCCCTCGAGCCACACCTTATCTCCAACTTTCCAGGGTTTGAATTTTGAGGTTATGCGTTCCCTCATGTATCTTTGTGCTTTCTTGTGTGCAGCAGTGGCTTCCAATCGGGCTTCATTGAGGTTCCCGAGTCATTTCTCAAGGGCAGGGAGGAACATAGTTCCGATCTGTGGGTAGGTGTGTGGCTCGTACCCCATCATAAGGCTAAAAGGAGTCTTTCCCGTCATGGAATGGATGGAGGAATTGTGACAGTACACCGCCATTGGAAGGAGATCCGACCAACAGGAGATGTCACCTTGGCAAAAGATCCGAAGATAAGTCTCAAGTTCCTGGTTGACCCATTCCGTTTCTCTGTCAGTTTGCAGATGGTGTGCGGAGGAAAGGAGTGGATCATAATCAAGAAGCCTGGCCAGTTCTCGAGTGAAGGCCAAGGCGAATTGTGGACTGCAGTCCGAGATAATCTTATCGTGAAGTCCAAACCATGGAAAGACTTTTTCGAAAAAGAGTTGCATGACGCCTTGGGCATCTGTGCTCTTGTGACATGGAGTGAAAATCACCCCCTTAGTAAGGCCATGGTCGACCACGACCATGACAGAATCATATCCATGCGACGGCGGCAAGTCCATAATAAGGTTGATAGAGAGACATTGGAAAGGTCGGGAGGAGGCGATGGGGAGAGGAGTCAATGGGGGAACAGTTGGATGAGTGTTGACCTTGTTGGCTTGGTAGGTTGCACAGCCCTGTATGAAGTGACACACAAATGCAGTGAGGCCTGGCCACCAATAGTCACGTTGTATGAGGTTAACCGTTTGGTAATACCTGCCATGACTACCCGTGGACGAATCATGTAAGACGTGGAGGAGGTCGTGTCGGTGATCTTCGGGCACATAAGCCTGGTCCTTGAAGTAGAGAATCCCATCGTCAAAGCACCAGTTGTAACGACCCTTGGTCTTCAATGTAACAATACCTTATTCCAACTGTACCTTACGAAGGAACTTGATATCGAGCTCGTAGGATATGTGATCCTAGACAACAGAGGTTATGACAATAGTAGGATTGTGCCCTAGGAGGGACTTCAAGGGGAAACTAACAAGGGGAAGAACTAACAGGTGAATAAGACTGAGGTCTGTACTACTATTAGTACGACTATATATACTAAGAGAGACCATGTACAGACCAAGCTATGCTAGAGGCTATACTGACCATAAGTAGTTAATAGTGTGGTCACTGGGTACCATGAGGCAATAAGAGAGATAAGAGGGACTTATGCTATAGCTCTAGTTAAGAGCAGTTATTGCTATTGGCTAATAAGGGAAGGTGAGTCAAGAGGAAAAGCATGAGGCGATGATAAGAATGCAATGTGGTCGCCATGAGGTGCATAGCCGAGATAAGAGATAAGATCATGTGACTGGGGTCACGTGGATGGCATGTGACTAGATCATGTGATATAGGTCACGTGATTGGTGTTGACAATGGTTGAACAGTATGTTCAGTAATTCAGTAATAGATTAGCAATGATTAGGAAAGTAAAGTGTACCAAAAGTTCAAGTAGTGTCGGCATCCAGGCCTTCTTTATGGGCGAGCATTACACCAGTCATGAATGGAGGAGCGGGGAATACCCGATGCACCCTCGTGGAGTGAACACAGTTGACTGATGATGAATGGGTCAGAGGTGAATGACTTCTCGATAGAAGTCTGAATGTTGGTGTTGAGTCATTTGATAAAAAGCTCCCCCAGCAGTAAGGAGACGGCAGCGTTGTCATTTGCTGTTTCCACGTCATCCTTATGCGAGAGCGCATCCGTGGATGCCATGTTATTCCCCAGAGTATGCTGAAACAGGAGGTTATAGTCCTGCAGCATCAATAGCCATCTAGCTCGCCACCTAGAGAGCTTCCTTGGGTCCTTGAAATAGCACAGATTCTTGTGGTCTGTGAGCACAGTGACAGGCCAGTCGATTCCGGTGAGGTAGTGCCGCCATTCTTCTAGCGCACATATAACCGCTAGAAGTTCTCAATTGTAGATATCATAGTTGCATTCTGCAGGTGAGAATGTCTTAGACATGTAGCAGCTCAGATGCAGGTCTCCATTGCCATCCTTCTGCATTAATACGCCCCCGCTGGCTGTGAGCGAGGCATCCATCATCATGTAAAATGGTTTCGACATATCTGGCATCCTTAATACCAGTTCAGAGGTGAAGGCCTTTTGGAGGAGGTCGAAAGCCTTCTGTTGCTTGTGCATCCAGGACCACAGCTGCCCTTTCTTTGTCAAATCCAAGATCGGTTGCATGATGTCGGAGAAGTTGGGAATAAACTTGCAGTAGAAGTTGCAGAATCTGATGAATGAATGGACTGCACAAACCGACTTCAGGGGTTCCCAAGTTGTGATCACTGAGAGCTTGGTTGGGTCCATTTTGATGACCCCTTCACAAACGACCATACCGAGGAATTCTACTTCCAGGGCATTGAACGTGCATTTCTCTAGTTTGAGGCCGAGCCAGTTCTCTCTTAACCACTCCAATACTTGCCTTGTCCTGTCGTGGTGTTCCTTGAGATCCATGGAGTGGATCAACATATCATCCATGTAGATGATCAACCATCCTTCTGCCACCATATCCTTGAAAATAAAGTCCATGAACGACTGGAATGTTGCCGGACTATTGCAAAGGCCAAAGAACATAACGAGAGGCTCGAAGAGGCTGAAGGGTGTAATGAATGCCGCCTTCCAGGCATCTTTGCTCTTGATCCAGACATTGTTATATCCCCAGTGAATATCCATCTTTGTGAAGTAGCGAGAACCTTTGAGCTTATCCATCAGATCTCCAATGAGCGGGAGAGGGTACACGTTCTTGATGGTGTGCTTGTTAAGGTAGTGGTAGTCCTGGCATGGTCTCAGGTTACCATCTTTCTTAGAGACAAAGAAGAATGGAGAGGCCTGGGGAGAGTTTGATGGTTGTATACATCCGGCCTTTAGGTGTTCTTGTATAAATTCTTGACATGCCTCTCGCTCCTTAAGGTTGAGCGGGTATGCCTTTGTGACTCGTGGATTGAAAGTGTTGTCTAGATCAATGCTGTGATCAAATGACCAATATGGCAGAAGGAGACCATTGTCCTTTTTTTGGAGGATGTCCTTGAAATCTCCAAACTCCCATGGGAGTTGAGCCTTGCTTCTTGTTGCTTCCTGAGCCAGGGAAGTCGAGATCGTAGTTTTCCTTATGGAGGGCCCAGGGTGCTCTTCTTCATCATCATCCTCCTCACAATCTAAGAGTCTGGAAACTTCCTCCTCCTGAGTGGTCAGTTCCACCTCAGGAACCTTCAGCATAACCTCCCCCTTTTGGGCAGTGAGTACCGAGTCAACTGCGCATGTCCACCATCACGCTTGCCATTGTCGGAGTTTTGTTACCTGGCATTTCCTATTGAATATGTTTAAAGTGGCAGCATGATCTCCTTCGCCACTTTGAACTTCCGGGTCAGTCGGTTCCACCTCGGCTAGTCACACCTTTCCTGTACTCCAGTCAATCTCCGGATTGTTGTCACGGAGCCAAGGGAGCCCTAGGATTATGTCGTCCTTGCCACAGTCAATAACAAGGAATTCTTGGAGATGGATGGTTTCTCCGACTTTCATCAAGATCGTTGCCTTCTTTCATATAAGGCCGTTATGGTTAGGCATACCATCTACATTGCTCGCCTGCAGGGGAGTCTTTAGTTTCGAAGTGGGGATCCCACATGCTGCGACCAAAGCATAGTTGATGAAGCATCCGGTGGCACCTGAGTCAATCAGGGCTTTAGTGTCAACGATTTTGAATGCAGTATGATCAGGGGGGTAAAGAGTGACTGGAATCGTGATTGATTGTGAAGCTGCCCCTGATATAAATACTGGTGATATAGAATGAGTGGTGTTTTGTGTAGAGGTGGAGGACGACGTTGACCCTTCTCCACCTTTCAAAAATCCTGGCGTGGTCCTATGTTATCCACGTCCTTGCCTGGTCCTACGTTACCCAGGTCATGACTCGGGTTGCCTAAGCTGTGAGCCTTAAGCCTAGCCACACGGTCAGTTCCGGTATTGGTGAGCTTCTGCACCGAGAGGGGCGTTTTGCCATCAATGGTTGGACAGTTGGTTCCGCCTCCAGCTTGGTCCTTCGTTATCCAAGTCCCTTTCTCATTGTGCATGGCCCATTGTGCTATCTTCTTTAATTCTAGTTTGACTGTGTTGATATGGGCCGACTCTTGCCTAGAGAGTTGCAGTCCAAACCCCACATCGTGACCCCTGACGTGTTGGTGGTCCCTGGTTATCCCACCTCGGGTTGCTTCTGCCCCCACCATCTGTGACTGGGGTACATCCTTTGGGTTCATGCCTGAGTCATCCTCAGGGCTTTCCTCCCAGGTAGCCTCTCGGAGGTCCGCTGGTGCGAGAGTGGAAAATCTGTTTGTTGACCTTATGAACTGGGCTCCTGTTATGCTTGGTCCAGGTAGGAACGAGCATAGCCTTTGAGTGATCAAGGGACAAGAGCATTGAGTCAAAAGTATGACGAGGACTTATAGAATGGAGGGTCAAGGGTTAAGGGTACTTGTGGGGGCGTCCACACAAGGGTCAAGGGGACTGGGTTGAGACCAGTAGTTCAAAGGTTCAAGGGAGCTGGGCTAAAACCAGTGGAGGGCGAGGCAAGAGCAAATAGATTGTACACGGTACAAGAAGACAAAGGAGCTCAAGCATGGGGAAACGCTAGAGCAGTATCTACGACTTATATATGTTGGATATACAAGCATTAAGGGTAGGCATAGAAAAGAATAGAAACAGGTGGAAGAGATGATGACTAAGTAAGTGGAGACCGTCGGGATGCCAGCAGGAAGAACATGTGAGAGGAATGTGACATCATAAAAGAAAGAAAAGATAAGTCCATGGAGAGTAGACAAGACACGTCGTTGATACAAAACAAGAAGGAAAAGAGAGAATCGTAACATTACCCCTGTACTAGATCTGAAACACCATTGAAAGACCTCAGTACAAACTTGAATATGAACAGCCAGGAGACCCAGTTATGTTGGTGTATATTGATAATGTCATCCAACTCTGGAGATGGTGCAGAACGTCTGGGGGAAGCAGACCTCCTAGGGGGAGGAACAGGAAGACCTCGTCCAGAGCCAGAGGAGCGGCGAGAACGGGAGGAATGAGAAGACCGAGTAGTGCTGGATGAAGAAGAAGATCCTCATCGAGGGGTTCTGAAAGAGTCAGGAACTGGAGTACCTTGGGTGTGACCAGATATGCGAGATGCCAATGTTCCTCGGGGATGAGGAGATCTGGCAGAAGATAACCTGTCGAGGAGGACAGGGCAATGAGTAGCAATAGGACAACTAGCCTGACTATGTCCAGGAGCCCATTGTCAACATCCCATGATGGGACATTGATAAACTGGGCAGTTGTGACGAATATGTCCTAAGCAGTGGCACTGGTAGCAGGTTTCACTATATCTGGGGTCAGAAGGGAGGAGAGGAGCGGCGTGAAGGGCACCGTGAAATGGTCTACTCTGATAATTATAGGTTCGCTCGGCCTCAACTACAGCATGTAGTTCTTTGGGAGAGAGAGTGGAAGAGGAAGCCGATGGTGTAGATGGAGGTTGCGTGGAATGGTAAGAGGAGGAGGAGGACGATTCATCCACACTGCACTGTAACAGATAAATCCCGGCATTGGTGATCCTGGAGGCAGTGAGTTCTACAGTATATCGGTCTATGTCTTTGAGAAATTCCCCAAAATCCATCTGGTACATAACTTGATGGAGTTCATGTAAGATGTTCTGCTGAGTGGAGTTCACCCAGCCTCGATCTAAGTGATCGGTGGCAAAGGCAGTGATTTCGTTGGTGACAAGAGAGAGACATTGGGTCTGCTGGAAGGCTCTATAGAGAGCGAGGAAGGTGGAGTTCATGTCGAGGTGAGTGTCGATAGGTAAGGCCATGCCGGTGTCGCAAATGTAACGGGTGACGCTGTTAGTGTAACGAGGGGAAGGAGTTCCTTCCTTTATGGTGTTGGCAAAGATGGGGATTTCGACAGCAAGGACAGGTCTTGGGCTGGGTACAGGAGGAGAAGGGAAGTGGACACAATGAAAGGCTATGAGAGAGGAAGGGACAGGTGCAGCAATAGGCATAGTAATTGATTCTGGAATGGTGGTGGTTCCTGGAATGTCTATGGGATGGAAGGTAATTTGGTGAGTAGCGGGTTCGGGAACGGTGACAGGGTTAGAACCCCATCCAGGTTCGGCAATAGTGGAAGAAGGGGACGAAGTAGTAGAAGCGGTGATGGATGACTCAGACATGATGGAGAGTTGTTTGAACGACATGGTGGATGCAAATGAAGAGGGTTAGAGTCGGAAAACGGAGGGGTGAAGCTTTTTATAATCGTTGAGAATGGACTTTGAATGATTCAAGTTCCATTCTGGGAGCCAGGAGTCTTCTTTGGCCGAATATCCTTTCCATCGGATCAGGAACATTTGGTTTTTAGGAGTTCCGCGGTGGCGTAAGATCCATTCTACTTCGTATTCTTCTTCACCTTTGATAAGGTCAGGTGGTGGCGCAGGGAAGTTTTTGCCATGGGTAGGGTTCTCACGATAAGGAGATAAGAGGGATGCGTGGAAGACCGGGTGGATCTTCTTGTCCCAGGCTTTCGGTAAGCAGAGTTGATATGTGATAGGAGATAAGACCTTGGTGATAATGAAAGGTCCTTCTCGTTTGGGGGTGAATTTGGGGTTAATAACAGAACGGTGGAGGTTTCTGGCTTCTAACCAGACTTTGTCTCCAAGGGAGAATGGGATGAAGCCTTGATTGTTCCTAGAGGTCATGACTTGTCTAGCGAGTTCATGGGAAGCTAGGGCTTCATCTCGAGCAGCAGAGAGATCCTTGAGACAGGTTCCTATGGCAGGAAGGGAAGTTTCAGCAATTACCAAAGGGAGAGCACGGGGTTCGTATCCCATCATGAGATAGAACAGAGATTTGCTAGTGACGGAGTGGGGGCGGTGATTGTGGGCGAATTCGGCGTGAGAGATTTTGTCAGCCCATGAGGTGGGATTGCTTCCGCAGAAGATGTGGAGATAGGTTTTGACTTCTTGGTTGACACGTTCTGTTTCACCATCGGATTGTGGGTGGTAAGCGGTGGAGAGGGAGATGTAGTAGTTCAAGAGTCTTCCTAGTTCTCGAGCGAAGGAAGAGGCAAATTGTGGACCTTGGTCAGAGATTATCTTGTCATAGAGGCCGAAGCGGAGGTAGACTTTGTGGAAAAAGAGAGATGTGACTCCTTCTGCGGTGATGGTCTTCTTCGTGGGACAAAGAATTACCCCCTTAGTAAGTCCATGGTCCACCACGACTAAAAGGGAATCAAAAGAGGAGGAGATCGGGAGATTGGTGATAAGGTCGCTGTTACGATTCTCTCTTTTCCTTTTACTTGCATCAACGACGCGTCTCGTCTTATCTCCACGGACTTATCTTTTCCTTCTTCTATGATGACACATTCCTCTCACGTGTTCCTCCCGTCGGCGTTCCGACGGACTCCACTTACTTAGTCATCATCTCTTCCATCCGTTTCTATCCGTTTCTATGTCTGCCCTTAACACTTGTATATCCAACATATATAAGTCGTAGATACCGCTCTAGCGTTTCCCCACGCTTGAGCTCCTTTGTCTTCCTGTACTTCGTACAATCTATTTTGCTCTTGCCTCATCCTCCGCTGGTACTAGCCCAGCTCCCTTGAACCCTTGAACCACTGGTATCAGCCCAGTATCCTTGACCCTTGTGTGGACGCCCCCACAAGGTATCCTTGAACCCTTGAACTACTGGTCTCAGCCCAGTTCCCTTGACCTTCGACCCTCCGTTCTATAAGTCCTCGTCGTACTTTTGACTCGACGCTCTTGTTCCTTGACTAATCAAAGGCTACGCTCGTTCCTACCCGGACCAAGCGTAACAGGTGGCACTATGATTATGCCCTTATATATGGAGTGAAGGTGATAATTTCTTATTTTTTTATGTTTATCTTTGTTTGGTGGTTTGTGGGGTCACCTTTATGGATTCCATGGACTTTTGTTTCTTCACTACTTTATAGCTGATAAAAGTACTGAGTGGTAACAATTGTAACGCGTAGCGCAGTTAGTGACGAGCAGAGCATGAAGTTACCTTGGTCTGAACGAGTTCAATGAGTGGAGGATGAGGTAACGAGTAGAGGAGCCTGCTAGGCGATGTCTACCACAGTCTATCTCAGAAGATGAACTGAGACTTGAGGTGGGCTCGATGGTCTCCAATATCCAGGTGCTAGCCGCTGGAGCTCTCGGGAAGTATCACCAGAACTATGTTGATATTGCGTAGAACTAGCTTAGGGAAAATACATGGTAAAGTACAGAGTATATATATGGTAGGCCCCTGGTCCATGCGAGTAAGGTAAACAATATAAAAGGAAAGAGGAGGTGGGAGTCCGAAGGACAACCATACTCCTTATAGTTCATCCCAATAATGTGGAACTGTGGAATGTGGCAGTGTGATCTAAAAGAGGAACGCTGTGCGGGCGGAAGTCCAAAGGAATCCCGTATGGAAGTGGAACGGAAAGGAGAAGCTAAATATAGAGCAGAGGCGGGGCACTGTGTGAGTACATAAGAAATGGATATAAAAGGAGAAACTATCTGGAGGACAACTCCAGTACGAATACAACTCCATAGAGTATGAGACAGAGTCTAAAGAGAAACAAGTAGAGGAGAACAAGAGCGTAAGCATAGTGAAAGCAGAAAAAGTGTACCCCCCTAGTAGACCATAACAACAATTGAGACAAAACTCCCTGTCACTTGCTGTGGAAAGAACTCAAAACTGTGAGTCACTGTTACATCATGCTGTAATTGGTTGTGTCATGACTCACTATGTCACTATACCAAAATCAGGTTTTGCTGATGAAGGTAGATGATGGTTTGTAGTGACATCAGTGCTGGTCTCTTTGGTGGTGGAAATCTCCAGAGAGTGGTAGAGCTCTTGGAGGAGCAGCACAGGTGCAGTGCAAACAGGTATTGCAGCTGGCCCAGCTTCAAGATGCTGTCATTCAAGGATTACTAGGAGGTGAAAGAAAGAATGTGGCCACAGGATTTTCCCCTAACTGAACTCCATTTTTACAATTACATTTTGGACTCTCACATTCTGGGAGGTATTCGGAGTCCCGACGATTACCAAATTTAGTTTGCCGCCGGGTTGGAAGGGGCGCGCACTTCCGGCTTTCCATATGAAATAGACAGTAACTCTTGAAGTCGGCGCGCATGTCTACTACTATCGGTCCACGGCTCCCGTCTGTACTCAAGTCGAAGCCCGCAACCCAAGATAGTGAGCGGCGCCATCTCTCCCATGTATACGCCTGATTTCCTCCCCAGTGACGACCACTCGGAAAGACATTGATGCAGGTCTTGGCTGGGCGACGTCTCCTGAAGAGTACGTCTCCATCACTCGCCTCTTCGTAGAGAAACCGAATGAATCTACTTAGGACGCCAATATTCATCTGTGCGTTTCAAGGTATATTCTCTGCCATTTTTTTGTGCCTATACGTGATTGACACGTTGCCGAAGACTGCAACAGGCTGTTTCCATCTCGTGAGCGCCTCATGTTTCATCGCAAACGCGACCACGATTCCGAGGACGATCGGGACATCCTGACTTGGAACGAGTAACAAAAAGTCCGACTTGCTACCATGTATCGGTTTGCCATACCCTCACGGAGTAGATGACAGACGCAGGCTCGCAATCAATCATATCCCTTTCCACTCCTCTGTTTCGCCCTCTTCCCCTTTTTGTGATGTTTCTTTCCAAATCCTCCATTCATAAGCACGATAGCTTCCCTTGACCCTTGCCTGAGCAGTGTGCCATCATTGGCTACCATATTGTGGTGCGGATATAACGTCCCTCTTGTGAATTCCTGTCCATGCCGCGCGGACCCTTGCACAAACGGACGTGACGAAAGCGATGGATTACGTGCAAAAAACTCGTCGTCCAGTGCAAGGGATTTCGCACCGTCTCCCTGGGTCGTCAGAATCGAATCGTGATCCAGCGAAATAGTAGATGAAGGGGCGAGGACCGCAGGAACATACGTGTCGGCGCCTTTCACGACACGCGTAACGGGCGCTCGCTTCTTTCCTGCAGCCCGGAGAAGCGACAATTCGTGTGTCCGTCTGTTGAACGACTCCTCTGATGTTCCCGGAGGCGGGTGACAAAATAACAGTTTTCCGTTCACGTAGTCTTTAAGAATGTATCTCGCTGCTCTCGCTTCGTCTGGATTGCCTTGCCCCGAACGCATGAAGCCTCGTGCGACTACCCAGCGGGCATACACTCGTCAGTGAATGGTCTCGTACGAAAGACACCACATACTCGCATAGGCAATCAACAAATCCTCCGCAGCCACATTCCCATCTCCACCTTCCTCAACGCCCATCACCTTGATACTCAAACCATACAATGTTTCCAGAACAGCCTTGGGTATCCTTTTCACAACGAGTGCAACTGGTCCCGTATGTTCTCGCATTTGGTCAATGGGCAGCACACCATCGCAAACTAGTGCCGCCTTCGTCGTCGCGAATTGCGGGAAAACTAGCCCCGGACAGTCGCACAAAACGATAGAGGGAGATAGATGAATCGTTTGAAAATGTTTGGTTTTGCCTGGAGTAGACGAGACGCTGACTTTTTTCTCCCCGAGGAGGGCGTTAATCGTACTCGATTTCCCGACGTTGGGATAACCAACAAGGCCCACTACGAGTTTGGCCGGCGGCTCGCCTGAGGGACTGTTGAAATCTAAAAAGCTGCTATTGAATGACAATTTAATATAGAACAGGAACTGTGCGTACTTGAAAGATCTGGTGCAGCGGAGATGAATAGATCTTCGAGTTCTAATACGCTGAGCACCTTTGTCCTCGGATCCCGCCCGTCGGGTGTATCCTCTTCTGTGTGTGAGTATCGGAATTTCTCGTCATCCGATTCCGAGTCGATATCAATATCTGGTACATCGCTTTCTTCATCGTGGTCATCCGGTGTATGGGGGCCTTCCGAGTCAGATGAAGACTCCGCTTCAGCAGTCGCATTCGAACTCGTCCTCTGTTGCTCGTCGGCTGCATCTGACTGTTGTTGCAAAGTACCAGATTCTGCTTCACGAGCTAGGGAGTCGCGTCGGGCTTGCTGTAAAGCAGCAGCATTGGTGGCCGAGAAGAACGCAAATCGGATCCCTTGCTCGTCAAAGTAATCTGCCCATACTCGTCTGTCGCCCCACAACAAATGTGAGCGCGCACGGACGGACGATATCGAGAACTGACCTTGACGTACCTTTGGGTAGCAGTCAACAGATCAGCTTTATTTATCAACAGTAGGCTCTTCCTTGACCCTTTCCCAGTCCCCGCTTCACCTTCCACACCTTCCACATCCTGCACGTAAGACTCGAGATCCTCACATCGAAATCTTAGCGGATTGCGAGCGTCGACAATCTGCACCACGAGAAGGGAGCGCTCGAGTACCCGCCAGAGCTGACGCCATACTTCGATGTTGCGCTCGAAAGGCGTGAGGAGAAACTTTTCTTCTTCTTGTAGCCTGTCAAAATGATCCGTTAGCTCCTCGCTTTCCATACTAGCCAGGAATGCACATACTGCGCCAATCCTCTCCTCCACTCCAAAAACGCGTCCTTTTCCTGTCGATCTAATTGGGCAGTGGTAATGTTTTTCGTCCAAGGTGGTCTTCTAGGGACTCTAAGACGTTGTTTGTTGGCCTGGTGTTTCCTAAGCGTGGATTGCTCCTCCGCCTCCGTGAGAAGGTAGGGATTCTGAGTGGATGTTGATTGTACGATTTTGATGTTGCGACGCTCTGTCACGTCAACTCGGATAAGCTGGCAAGGAGGAGTATCAATCTCTCGTACCGGCTGTAAATTCGGTGCCAGCCAATTGAGCGGTGTTCAGGAACTCGTCGAGATCCCGTTCTTGGGTGACGGACTTCAAACGGGATGTCGAGTCTAGATCGGTGGTATACTATAATTTGGGTAGTGAGCTGAACGACGGGTTGCGACCAAGACGATCTGAGGGGCATACAAGGCCTGATTCCTGCATCTCACGGGCATCTTTCACTTTGCGGTTGATGATCGCTCGACCGAGGCCAGACAGATTCTGGTTTTTCTGTCTCGGAGGCTACACGCGGG
>JBBPQG010000374.1:0-21718 GCA_038092395.1 Boletus variipes var. fagicola | reverse complement strand
ATGGTCTACATCCAGGTGTCAAGCGGCAGCAGGACTTCGGCCATGAAGCGTGCTGGTCTAAATGTCAGATCCATAGGATTCAACGTGCACCTAACACTGAACCCAGTTAAAAGAGGAGGCATTAATCGCGTTCTGTCCCTCGCCGTCCTACCCCCCCTTATCAAAAAGGTCTCCTGCATCATAAGCTATGTATACAGTCGGCTTACAGTCGGCAGCTGATGCCTTTCTTCTGTCGAGCCTAAAGGTCCAACTCGTCCTGGCTCTCTTCATTCTTTTTGCACTCTTGGTATTTGGTCATGGTTCGTCCAAGGACGACCTCTCCGCACACGCCCCTGTTCATTTGCCTGGTTCTCATCTCCTTGCCATTGCTCCGTTCTTTCGACGACGCTTCGACTTCCTCAACGACGGATTCCGCAAGACGGGAGAGAAGTTATTCCAATTCAAAATGCTGCGCGTTAGTACCCCACCCATCTTTTGGGCTCCAACGCGTGTTGATGACGTCATTCCCAGGAGACGGTCATCGTTGTGTCCGGGGAGTCAGCACGAAAAGCATTCTTCGAAAACAGAGCTTTCGATCTGACAGAAGGGTTCAAGGTTTTATCTGGTGCAGTATGTGTTGCTTCCTTGATCTACTGACATCGGTTGTAACGTAACACTATTAGATTCCTATGGTCAAGGGCGTCACCTCCGAACTTCAAACCCGCCGAATAGCCCTCATCCACAAACGTCTGATTTCATTGCAGAAAACTGACCACCTTAGGCAGCGTACGTATATCTGACTGCCATCCCGTGTATGTCGCTCACCTCCCCGACGCAGTCATTGTCCCCATTCTGGAGGATTGTCACCGCGTTATGGACACTTGGGAATCCAGTGGAATATTCGATCCCTTTGAGAAAATATATGAAGTATGCGCCTGAATGACAGTGTTGTCTTGCCAGCGGTTAACAGCTTTCCTATTCATTCGTGACAGCTCGTTTTCCAAACTACAGTGCGCAGTCTTACCAGTCAAGAAATTGCAGACGACCCTGCACTGGTTGCACGGCTCAAAAGCCTGTACGATATACTGGACCACGGAACGACTCCGACGACTATTCTGCTTCCTTGGCTGCCCTTCCCGAGCATGCTGAGGAAGTTACTTGCGACGAAGGAGGTGTACGACATCATCTCACGCGCCATTGACATTCGCTTGAAGAGTGGCAAGCCCCGGGACGACACGCTCCAGATACTTGTCGACGCTCAGGACGAGCGGCTGGTGATTGTGGGGGTAGGTGATCAGATGTCAGCTTGCTGGTGCCTCGTTGACTCGACTCGTCTCTAGTTCATAATGGGTTTGCTGGTTGCGGGCGCCAGAGCGACTGGTACCACAGCGTCATGGCTCATCACCTTTCTTGGCAACAATTTGGAGTGGAAGGACAAGGCTATCTGCGAGATTGAAAGGCTGGTGTCGACATACTGTCTGGAAGCAGTGCCACGTGCTTCGCTCTCGTCACATTTGGCATCCATTCCATTGGAAGCCTGGGAAGCAGAAACACCTGTCCTCGATGCCCTCATCCACGAGACACTACGGATTGCTCAGCCACACACCGCCATGCGTCGTAACCTCGGACCTGACACAGTCATTGATACCAAAACCATCCCTTCAGAGGCGTACATCGTTTATCCATTCTCGGATGTTCATCTCAACCCGGAATTATACCCCGATCCGTGGAAATTCGACCCGAACCGCAAGGAGCCAAATACGCCGTTCGGCTACGTTGGGTGGGGAGGTGGTGAGTGTGCATAGCAGCTGGATCATTACGTGGCTTGACAGTGAAGTTGATACGTCATGTTCACAGGTACAACCATCTGCCTTGGCCAACGCCTGGCAAGAATGGAGCTCAAGCTCATTACTTCGATGATCCTATTGCGGTTCCGATATTCGATCGTGGACGCGAAGGGAGCACGGCCCGACCCCCTTCCACGACCCAATTGGAACGATATCCTTTTGTGTCGCCCCGACAAAGACATTTGTTACCTTGCTTATGACAAGACCGAAGTATCATTATAGGTCAAGCTGGACATTGACTGGACACGCTTCAGACTGGACTTGTCTGTGCCACGACCTTGCGCTGTACATCTTACATCTTACATCATTCAGCACACGCTCATTTGCCGTCCAAAACTAACCAGTGAGTCTTGATGATTCCAGGGCTTTTTACGCTTATGCACGCGTCACGTACTCCAACAATCCCAGCGGGAAAAGTTCATTCTTGTCGTATGGTTCGGATCGGGCTGCAAGGTGATGCAAAAGCAAAGGTCGGTCTCCCGTTTACGTGCGACACCGCGTGTATCAGTCACACTATCGACGCCGTGTGGTGTTTTTCTTTTTTTTTCCCTGGATCCACTCTACCCTAGTTGTGATGCCAACATGTTTGTAACTTACTTTGTTCCTTGCGCACTTTAGATTTCCGTCCATGCAGCAAATGTCAAGCAGGTGCTGCGTGTTTACTAAATCGAGGTGGCCGCTTGTGAAAAGGATGACTCGAAAGAGGAGCCCAGGCTGCGCAAAGTGAGTGGCCCGGAACTTCTGACACTATCCGTCCGATGCTCGCAGGTCGGTGACGCTAGCTATGATGGAATATGACATCTCTCCCTTTTCGGTCTATGCTGTACGGTCGTGCATGTCAAATATCCACCTAGAGCTGCGTCATGTATCAGTGGCAACTAGGTTGGCACCGCGGCGTCCTATTGAGTATATGGATACATTCACTATGCAAGCCTGCATCAACCCTCTCCGCAGTGGGCTATACCACAGGGGTAGATTATTCAGGTTCAGTTGGCAACAAGGGCAAACCTCGTTAGGTTTTAGATACCCTCGTCTGTCAACCGCATCCCCATCCAGCCGTTCATATGCTTAGCCGACAAAACTTTTTCGTAGAATGCGATGGACGGCTCATTCCACTATGGATGAATGAAACTCCAACTGTAGTCACTTCAGGCACGAGAACCCACCATGAGTACGAACCAATCAAGACGTCTGCAGTTCTGTCAGGAAAGAAAAAGGCCCACAAAGGCAACAAGCGAGCTACCTTTTCTAATGCCACCTTTGCAAGCCCGGCAAACAACGCCTTTCCAATTCCCTTATTCCTTGCCCCTGGTTTCACAAACAAGTCCTCGAGCTGTATTAGGTGTCTGACGATCAAGCGTGGAAGTGGTGACTGTGCACGGACGTACAAACAGTCCGGGCCTTCCTGTCCACGTGGAAATTTTGAAAAAGTAGATCGCATCGACGGCGTCTTGGCCCTTTTTTCGTGTCCTCGACCCCGAGCTTTTGCACCGGGGATCGCATTTGCCTATGGAGAGATCATGCGCGGTCCATGCCTGGCCGCCAATCAAAACAGGCTCTAGTTGTTGCCAAACTGGAAAACGCAAGTGCTGAAGGTGTGTGATACCGATACCGAGACTTCAAGGCTTTATTGCTGGGAGCTGAATGTAGGTAAGCAATGTCATCTGAATGACAATTGACTCGCAGAGCATGGCGGCGACGTAGAACCCGGGTGGAGTTACAATCAGAGTTCCTTGGTGAGTATGTGATCGTCCTACAGCCAGTCGAATGTGATATTTATGGCCTGGGGGACAACTGGAAGTGAGGCGAGCGCCCGTGAGCTGAGACTCTTTGGCAAGGGACGTGACGTGAACTGAGTTCAACGGGCGAGTCTGTCAATGGCAAACGTGTGCCAAGTTAGTGGCTGAGTTGTTCTGTCGAACTGTCGCAAGGTCACCCCACTTGGAATTAGTGGCTGTGTGCCCACAGATTTTGCAGCGGTGTTTTTCCGACTTTCTCCTGCCTTCTTATCTTCGTCTCTAAGTGGGCTTTCCGTTATTCTTCCTCTCGCAAGTGCTCATTAGGATGAGTGGTAAGCAGCCTTTCAAATCCCTGCAGCAGTCTGATGCTGTCCCTCCCTCAACTATGTGAAAGGGGTGAGTTGCCCTGACAGTGGTGTTCCTGTGTCCATGATCAGTTTGTCTATTGCTTGGCCTTGAGAACGATAGTCCGTAAAGGCATAGGCCGGGGTCAGTGGCAGTTGTCATCAGAAAAAGGTGAAGAAACCGTTGAACGAAAACGTCGATTCTGAGACTGCACCACATGTTACATGGACCCGAAGAGGAACACATGGACTCCGAAGGTAAATGCCAATTTTATGTCAATCTTTCTTGTTATTTGAATCTCAGACATAAATCTTGGAGACGAATTCAAGATCGAGAATTGACCCATTAGTCAATGTTGCAAGGATCAGCTTCAAGAGATCATAGATGTGATACTCACTACATCAACCCCCTTCCTGTCTTTGACCTCAAATACGAACGAATGCCTCTGCTGAAATACAAGAATGAATTGCCCAGCACGATCATTCTCGCTTCCTTGGCTTTCAGTCACTTCCACATAAAGAGTAACAAATACCATATCTTCAACACTGTTTGTCGTGAACTGATCATTTTACGAGCTGCGGACGAACTCCCATACAGTCCGTACAAAAAAAGACAGTTTGCAAGGAGGACTCTCTTTGTTGATGACGACGACCTCGATTCAATGACTGTGGCTTCTTCTTTCTCTCAATGTACGTCCTTTGTAGCATCCGACTCTCACTCCCTTAACTCCTAACTCAAATTCCAGCTCACACCTGAGCACTTGGTGTTCTCGCAACACCGAGTCCTTCAGTGTGCCGTGTCTCAAAATTCTGCTTCCCTACTGTATGATAACCGTCGGGTGGTATGACAGATCGTTTTATGGTTCCTTTTTCACGTACTGCATGCTGGCTCCCTTTACCTTATTACTTTATGGATACTCCACGTGTACTGAACACCGTTGTCTTTACCTTTACAGATAAGGTCCCTGCTGGCGACACGTGTGGCGTTATTACTGTTGTTTTCACACGAGTTGACCGGGTGAGTTCGAATTGACTGGCTCTGAGCACTAGTAGTACCAAAACAAGAAACCTGATACCATACTAGATGTATGGCCGAACTTCGGCGGGAACCTTGTTTACACATTTGTATGCAGCGAGTTTCATCTTTGTGGTAGAGGTACATAATTACGATTTAAAGGAAGAATTTACCATGGGTGCGTTTTGCCACCCCCCCCACAGCCACAATTCTCCCCCCAGTAACCTTGTAAACAAGGTAATGGAAGCGACACTTACATGTTTCAACTTCAGTTTGACGCTGACTGCCGGTGCGCAACACGCCGTCTAGTCCCATCGATAAGAGTCTCAGGTGGATATCCATCATGCCATATGCTCTTGTCGTTCACGTCAGGGAGCGGTCCCCCGAAGCTCAAACCCCGGTTCGAACCGGACTCAGTGTTACCAGAACCGAACGTGGTTTGCACTGCGCACGTCTCGACTGTCGTCCCTGAATATACTCACACGTTCAGATAGTACCAAGTTTTGTCTTCTTCCTTTCCATGCAGCGTCTGGATCTGACCGAGTCTCAATATCATGTAGGCTATTACTCTCATCAGGATATGCTCCGAGGTGCAATCAAAGTAGGTATGTATAATACAACTTCCTGACAGCTAGTGAGATCCAGACCACGCCTGATACAATCTGGGTTCCGTCCGCGTGACAACAATATTGGCAATATTCGGCATTGCCATCGTGACCTGGATGCACGAGGTAGGACTTGCGCTGTTCCCTAGATCACACAAGACCTTACTTTGTTTGCGTGTATCAGTATATCTATTGGATGGAAACCCAAAGGTCATAGTTGTATTCGTTGATCACTGCAACCCCAACGCGCGGCGCGCCCACGATCGATCATCGGAAGAGACACCCTGCCCTCTGTTTTGGCGGGAAAGGGACCTCCCCAATACGATGCCGACGCCCATCCTCTAATTCCGTCACATCTCCGACTGTGAGAGTGGACTTGTTCATCCCTCCCCCGCACCGCTGCCAAGTCCGCGTTCTTGATTGTTAGCGTAGCCATTTCTACGCACCAGCTGCTCATTAAAATTGGTTTATTCACTCGCGCACTCCCGTCTGGTTTCAAATCATCCGAATCTACGTGGAGGATCCGTGGAGTGCGTTCGAAGTGTGGATTCAAGCTTGAACCAAACAAGCATCAAGAAGCCCCCAGAGAACCGAATAGAACTGAACCAACGCAACTACTATATACTGTAAGGGGTACTCACTCCCATGGCTGGACGAATAAGGAATTACCCAAAAGATGACTCAGGGACCACAACTTACAAGTGATAAAGAAGGTGGCGGGAGGCGGCGGGCATGGCGATGTGAGTGCGGGTGACTGTGCGGACCTGGCTGACGTCACTACTCAAACCCGTAGAACTCCGTAGAACACCGCCAACCCGCAGTGAAAGTGCACGGTGGTCACGCGGGTTCACCTAGTATCTCACACCGTATCCGTACCCGCAAGACCCGTTAATCAAACACCGCGGTGTCACCCGTACCCGTGCATTTCCCTACCAGTGCCTCGACATGGCAATAATGATACCTCGGATATCCGGGATATAGCGATGGGTGGCATTCATCAAATACTTCCTCACTTCTTGAGCGGTTGATCTTACCGCACCTCTTCCACGCAGTATGGTCACACCCACGACGCCTTACCAATGGTTCGCATCCGTCTTCGCTGTGATGGCTATCAAGCTCGCCGTGGACAAAGCGCTCTCGATCCAAAGAGCCTTTGCGAGCATAAAGTACGTTGGCAGTATCTACACAGTTGTCTCCACTCTTAAGTCAAGCAAACATCGATTTCCATGTAGGGATTGCCCAGGTCGTATATCATTATGGTTCAGTCCATTCAGCGTCATGTTTAATGTGTTAGGCAAAAAATTCCTTAGACCCGGCATGGGTGGATATTTTGCGGCGAAATTCTCGCGTATGTCTGTCTCTTCTTTCCATGTGACTACCGACGATCAAGCATCCAGCGTATAAGAAATTCGGAGCCACGAATTTTGCGTCTGTCGACATTTTACAAGCCCAGCCAATATTTTGGCTCGCAGACCCAGAGGCACTGAAAATTGTCACTTCAGATCGGCATACCTTCCAGAAGGATATTACCCAATACGAGATGCTCAACTTTTGCGGAAGAAATCTCATTAGTTTGGAAGGGACAGACTGGAAGCGTCATCGTTCTGTAGCCATGTCTGCCTTCAATGAGGCGAGCCGCCTTTCTCTTTCCATTTTGCCATCATCTGTCTAACCTCGGTATTCAAAGGCAAACATCGCACTGGTCTGGTCGGAAGCTCTGCGCATCACAAACGAATGGTTTGAACAACTTGACGCTGCTGGTCCTGAAATCTCCGTGGATCTATTGCCACCCATGGGACAGGTACGATGAGTAATCTACCATCGGCGAAGCCGGGTTTGAATTAGTTTCAGATAACACTCCTTATCATTGCTACCGCAGGTTTTGGCGGACGGGTGTCGTGGATCGCCGATCCGATGGTGGCACCGCCTCCTGGTCACAGACTTACCTTTAGATCTGCATTTATGGACTCTGTCCACAATTGTCTTTTTAGAATGTTAACCCCGGGATGGTTCTGCCGGCTCTCGTCGCTGATCAAAGTGCCTTATCTTTCATCCCGTGCTCTACAGACCCAGGTTGCGTTTGACGAATTACGAACTCACATGCTTGATCTCGTGGCCTCCGCTCGTGCCGAAATTACATCTGGTGGTTATGATGGGATGTTGGGCACAGCTCTGTTGCGAAACCTCGTTGAGGCTAACACGAACCAGGAGGGGGCCTCGAAGAAGCTGAGTGAAGGGGAACTGCTCTCTAACGTATTTGTGAGTACGCTGTCGATATATACCTTACGATGTTCATCTATCCATTCCAGCTCTTTTTTCTTGCTGGTCACGGTTGGTTGATCCCACACTCTCATATACTTGCAACAGCAAGAGGCTGATGGCTGGCTGCAGAAACTACCGCTCATAGCCTCTGCTTCGCTTTGGTGTTACTGGCACTTTACCCGGACAGTCAGAGAAAAGCTTATGAGGAAGTCGTTCGGATATGGCCCTCGGATGTTCCTGTCGCACGGTTGACGACCGTGAGCTTCTGCCGCATCTATGTCTATGATCCAATCGCCAACAATAACTCCCATAGAACCACAAGGAATACATGGACAAGCTTGTCAGGTTTCCTGTGTTTTTAACCATATCGCCACAAGCTGACAACTTTCGAAGGAATACACTATGGCATGCATCCGCGAATCCCTTCGTATGTTCCCTCCTGTGACGCGATTGTCAAAAGAAGTGCATGCGGATGCTGTCCTACCTGGTACCTATTTCACCCCTGGATCGGACGGAACTCCTTCTGTCAACACCGGGGAGTTTTTAATGACTGTTCCGGAGGGGAGCCTCGTTGTCATTGACATATGGGGTTTGCACCATAACTGTGAGTCCTCCCTGTTTTGGATATCACCCGTAGGTAGGGCTCACAAGGTCCCCTCCGCGTATCGCAGTGCCATACTGGGGAGAAGACGCCGATGTGTACAAGCCCGAACGTTTCATCGACACCGAGTGTTACGAATGGCCGAGAAACGCATGTAAGCCCCGATGCTTATCTGTCATCGGAGGAGTCTAGTCGATTCACGTGTGTGGGCTCCCCAGTCATGCCCTTCATGGCCGGTCCAAGGTCGTGTATCGGTCAGCGCTTTGCGCTCGCGGAATTGGTTGCCATCATCGCGAGCATCATACGCCGGTACGAGATCCGCGTTCCGGACGTCCTCGCGAAAGAGTCGTTGGAGGTGCAGAAGGAGGCGTTGCTGAAGGGAACGGTTGGGCTTACGTTGACGCCAGTGAACGCATGGGTGAAATTGTGCCGGCGGGTCTAGACTTGGTTTGCACGTTTGCGACGTTTGCTCGCAAGTTTCGAAGCACCCAATCGCTGCTATACAGAAGACATAGCGGGTGATGCCAGACATTCGTAGGTTAACTGATGTTGTATACATGAATACACTAGAGATACATTATAGAAATTCATCGAGTAGCCTGAAGACGACTTGTACAAGCCTCTCTGATTGAGTTCACAACAGTTTGCCTTGGTGAGTTAATTGCTGAACGTTTGAACGTGCATCAATAGTCATGTCAATCGTTCTTGGGTCGAAGATACAATACTTCCGATTCGCCAACGACTTGTTTCCGCGTGAGGCGCGATTGCTCCCCGTGGGTGGCATTCAACAGTTTGAATGAACCGCCCTTTGAGAATCCGCCTTTACGAGCTTCGGTGTCATCGATTACTTGCTCCAGTTTCTGTCCAGCTAAAAACCACTGTCACCAACTGAGAAGGTTTTTGGACACATACCACAACAAGCGATTCTTGACTTTAAAGATGGGATCATCTCGTAATGTAATCACAGCCGTCTGGGAAGAATAATGTGATAAGTTTGTGGTAACGGATATTCCATCAGAGATGGCGGGCTGGACGTTGTCCCGAGTCTGATCCAAGTCGCCGTGAGTCATGGTGAATGAGCAGCAAGAGTAGGTTTGAGAACAAACGGTTTGACCGGAACTTGTTTAAAAGAATACCCACGGCTCACATACGGTCCCCGCATGACGACCATGAAACAGCATACTTGTAAAAAAATGGAATAAGCCCCTGGTGAGTATCCACCCCTCTCACCATTTGCAGGATCCGCCGATGATTGCACTGGGAGGGTTGCACCCTTTATTGGCCATCATCGTGGACTGAAACAAGTAACGATGCCAAAATAGTCACGAGTATTCCCACCAAACTCGGGGCAAGTCTGTTAGGATGACTGAGCAACCCCCTGAAACGCGTAGATCTTAATATTCAGAATGTGGCCACATGTGCTGCAGTTCCAGGAGGAGAAACGGATTCAGTCTCTGGTCATGGTTTGCGTTGAGCGGATAATGGCTGAAACACGAGGACAAAGGAGGGACCTACATCGGACAGACGCAGCCACCCAGTGACATGTGATGCTAGTGTATCCGCAGAACACTATTGAACTCGCTGCGCTCCCATCTCCAACTCCGGGAAATACCAAAAACTATACCACCCACATTCTATATGCGGCTCGGATCATCCAGGCAACCGCTCAATGTAAGGGATGGTGGGTGTTGAGCTGCCCTGTAGAGAATGAACCCCCCTCCAACATTGGTTGCAAAGCAGGTCGAAGTACCCACCCGCAGACTTGATTTCATGCGACGGACCACTTTTATGTACTAATCGAAACTTGGGCGTATGGAATGGAGTAGTGACGGGGTGGCGATGTGAGGCAGTCATATGGCAGGCAGAAGACAAGCCAGTTGGAACGGACCCATGCCTCAGCGACCCATTTCATAAGAATACTAGTATAACATACCTACGACTGCATTCGACCTCAGTTCGATCTGAGTAAACTGTTGCCCATCTGGGTGAACGAAGGTGGGTCAAAAGGTGGCCCTCTGAAATCGCGCGTCACGGCACACTGATCTGTTTTATTTCGATCGTCCTTATGCCAATGGCTGTCAAGCTTGAATATTTGTGGTTCGCAAATTCGAGGCGCGTCTGTTTATATGTAATTATCATTATTTGCGCTACAAATCTGCGAAGTGACGCTCCGAGTCACAACTGGCACAACCTTCCCACCCACTCTGAGACGCTTTGACCGACGCGGCACATTATAGACCACATCAACCATGACGATGATTCCACGTACCTCAACCTGACAATGTCCTTGCTCCACTGATCATACGTGCACAGCACTCTGCAACCCAGCTGACGACGGCCATGTAGATTGGTCAGTCGGATGACGCGCGTTGTCCCAATAGGAGTGGCTCACGTTCAACGATCTCAGTCGAGCATGTATGCGTTGGGTGGCGTAAGGGTGGGACACCATAAGTGGGTTCGTGGTATCCATGACGCGAGCGGCAAGTAACGAGTTTTTGTGGCCGTGTTGACTGTATGCGCTCTGATCTACGCACGTCTTGCTAGGGAAGTCACTAGGGTGTAACCCCGAAAGGGGCTTACTATTCGTCATCCCCCCTCGCAAAGCAATCTGCCCAAGACCAGTGGTAAGGTTGATCTTGTTCAGCATGTACGTTCACTGTGTCCGACCCTGCGAAGAAGCTGTTGCATGCAGGCATCCGAGTGTTCTGCATCACGTCGTTTCAGCTCCTTTTGCGACACTCATACCGCGAGCCAAGAGCAGAATAAACTGAGGCATTATAGGCAGTGACTAGTGATGCATGATGGGCAAAGAAAACTAGCATGGCCGTGATTTACTCTACGGTTTTGGGAATAAGCATCTACTTCGATACTGATGTTCACTTCAATCGCTCAACGTCGGGATGTTTCGTGGTAAATACCCCGACGGTGTTCGTACAACTACCATTAACACACGTTATGTCCCAGGTGCATCCCAGCTAGTCTGGTCACCAGGTATTATCTATAGCTCTGCTTTGTGATGACCTACAAAACCAGCGTCGTATTCCTTGTTTCCTGTGCTTTTGGATGTATTCACCCAACGGGCACCAGTGAGTTCTCAAATCAAGTATGCAATCCATGTCACTTGGATGGAAAGATATCATCCGGAACGCCGTATGCGTTATATTGGATAATTCGATCGAATGTCTACAGCCCAAGTACGACCTCATTCATGCATGTCACAACAAACACAACAGCTGTAAATCCGCGAAAAGTATGACGGAGATGACTGTGGGTATGACAAATCGATAGCGACGTAGAGTATGATAAGCTACAGTTTGAGGACTACATACTTAAGCAGTGAGAAGGACAAAACAGGACAGCAAAGCAAAGATAACGATAGCTAGAGAAGCACGAAATGATAAAGCTTCGCACCCACGTCAGAGTATCTCCAGGACTTGAGTACGTATATCCTCAGCGAACTTGTCCGATCGTCTGATCCCAGGTACGACGATCTCGTGCTCAGCAGCGACTCGCTTGAACTCTCCATTGGGTTGTTGCTGGAGCAACAATGCATGGAATGGCTGCTGCAGACGAACAACCAATCGTAACGCTCGGGTATACTCGTCCATCGCGGCTGCGGGTAGATCATACCATGCATCCGACTCAGACTCCTCGTCATCGTCCACTTTACTTCCCCAAGTGAAGCCATCGAGTGAATCGCGCAGCTCGCGGATCCACGGATGAACGAAAATAAGCTTGCGTGGCTCCCCCAATGGGAGCCTGTCTGCTGTCTGAAATTCCACGTCGCCAATCCCTAATACCCTAGCACGGTAGTGGATCTCTTGATCACCCGCAAAACCTTGCATACCAAGCTGTCGGACTGTGAAGATGATACAAGGGAGGTGTAGTCTGCGGGTGGCAAAGCGAGCAGGGGGCAAAGAGGTCACCCTGTCATGGATGAGTACAGCATCGGCATGCGATAGTGAATTTCTTAACGTGGTAGCGCGCTCGTTGATTTCAGTATCGGCGATGGGAAGCGAGGAACCGGGCGGTTGACTATACACCTCGAGGGAGACAGGAAGGCAGCTATTGTATGACGATGACTTGCCAGTCCAGGCAAGCACCGTCACTTCCCCCGAACGGGATACGATCTCTTCCAACAGGTGGCCCAACGCGGCCTCTCCTTCTCCATAGCGTGGCATGATGTCACTCTTGAAGACGCCAATCAACGAGTAAGCTATGTCCTCTTCCACTGTCGAGTTCCGTCTCGAGGCCAGGCGCAGCTTCTCTCGAACGCTGAGATCGTCGGGGTTGAATGCAATGATGGTCTTACGAGCGATTCCAATAGCATCTGCGAGTTCTTGCATGATTTCAGGTGAGTCCTTGTGGTTGGACCGGATGTCATCAAGGTAGGGCTTCCAATCGCGAGCGTAGAATCGGATCACCGTTGCCGCGAGAAGCTCTTGAGCAGTCCAGGCCCGCGTCATCCAGATACTGTCCGTGAGATTGCCAAGGGCCGAGGGAGATGCTACGTCCTCCAAGAGAATAAATGTGGCCGCAGATGCTTCATACCATTTATACATCATGGTGAGTGATTGGTTCAACACCGTGCTGATTGTCTTATCAATGCAACATGTATCGCTCCAAGCCCACCGATATCCGTCAGAGCGGACCACCTCGCAGAATTTGCGCAGCTTCTCATTCAGCGGTGACAAATCCAGCTCCCAGACAGAACCAGCCTGATTGACGTCTTGAAATGAAGGTTCTTTCCCTTGCCATACATGTGAGAGTGTCACATATCGGAAATATTCTTCCGCCACCTGCCGGATACGTGTGTTATCCAACTCCTTCGTCATGGAGGAGACCATCTCTTTGAACTGTAGTTCCGACTTGAATATATGTGTGCGTTCAGGCACATCACAGAGACAACCACTCTTCACGTCAATAAGCGCCAGTGGGGACACCTTGAGAACACCGCGAATGATGTTATTCATCATCATTTCTGACCGGGATGGTGACACATATTTCTTGCCCAGCTCTGTTCAATTGAAGTCATGATGTTGTTTTCCCATTGTTAAACTGACACTGACGACGAACATCTTGATCGAGAGACGATTCTATGAGGGAAATCATGCGAGAGAACGCATTGATTGCTTCGTCGTACCGCTGCAAACCATGCAGAGCGGCATGTCTGCTCTCATATCCCCAGGGACTCGAAGAGTCTGCCTTGATTGCCTGCGTCGGGTGAATTCAGGAACATCAGACACCTAGGAAAGCGAAGCCGTACATCATCTGCATCTTTCAATGCATCTTCCCACAACCCCAGCGTTGCTCGTACATTGCTCCGCTTGACAAGAAGACCTACCGGGTTTGTAGGGTTGAGGTACAACGCGGTAGAGTATTGTATGATCGCTCCCTTTGGATCCTCGGATTCCGCTGCAGCATCACCGTTGGTTTCGAATGTCGTGAGACATTTTTGCACAAGATCTGGCCTCAAAAACTCAGCGTACGTTATCTCGAATGGACAATGATGAGGCGTACCAGGGTCCCAAGCAGTGGTTACTTCATTCGTTGAAACGTCTTCGCCGAGGGTCTTGATCATGGCAGAAATTGGCTGCGAAACTTCCGTATGGCCAACTGCATGCATGGCTTTCCATAAGTGTAACTGAATCGCCGGCGCAAGTCTCTCAAAGTCCCATCCAAACATCTTCCAAACAGAGTTGGTGCGATCACAGAGGAACTCGAAACTATTGACTTACAAGGGAGATGACCACTAGGTAAGAATTTTGTTGAAACGGGATGGCCCCTTGCGCACGCTTGAACAGTTCTATTGCACGTTTATTCTCTCCTCCTCTCATAGACATGCTTCCGAGGAGGAAAAACATGTGAGCCTGCACGACGCCTTGTCAACCTTGCTCGGACAACAACGTTCCACTGTGTACATACCCGGACAGTGATGTATGGCGAATGATCGTCCACTATATTGATCAAGTCGCCTACGCGCAAAATAGCGTCATCGTGTCTTCCGCATTCAAATAGAATGGCTGCCTGAGTGAGACGAAAGATAAGCGCTAGCAACAACGATAAAAACAGGTGCATACCTTGATTAGCAAGAGAAATTTATTCTCGTTTGGAAGACTGTGGCTGAACACGAGATCAAAGGTACGTATGGCCGTCTCATGCTCGCCATTACCGATATGAGCGACAGCATTTGCAACATAACCAATGACGGATGGCTGAATCTCGATAGACTAGTGTGGATGGTTGGCACAACATGCGACGACAGATGAGCGAAATTTACCTTTTTAGCATCGTCGATGGCGGTATCCCAATGTTTCGACCGCGAGCGCACGAGCGCACGGTAAGCAAGTGCGCTTGCGCGATGTAAAGGACTTGAAGGTCGTGTGGTATCTGGTATCAAGAGTTCTTCGACACGAGTCAAGTCGCCTTGCTTCCACGATTTGAATACCGAATCACCAATATTCATAAAGGGCAACTGTGACGCCATGAGGAAGTGGTTATAACGAGTGGGACCGCTTACGTTTACTGTCAAGTATGAGCTCGGAAGGATGCCACGAAGGCTCCGGATGGTGATTGTTCCGTCTTTTTCTCCAAGCACGATGTAGTCGTCATTTGGGGAGAGCGCAATTGACCGAATGGTGCTTGTTTGCTCGATAGTGGTACCGATTTGCGTGTAGGTAGAAGTATCCCAAAGAGATAGTGACTTGATTGTGACGATGACCATAAACTTTTGATTACGTGAAAGTACAATGGAGGTGGGCAATCCGTTAGGAATAGTCCATTTATTGAGCAGGGCTCCCGAGGATGTATCGAAACACTTTGCTTCACCTGACCTGGCAGCAAAAAGTTGACGGCTGTCGGTCGACCATGCAAGCGGTGACGATACGTAGTTCCAGAACCAGCAGGGGATGTCCAACAGTTGCTGTCCATTGTCGCTGTCGTAGATGCGGATCGACTTGGTGTCTGTTTCGTGGCCGGTCACGGTGGCAAGTCGGTCGCCGTGGGGAGAGAACCGCACAGCCACAACCGTCCCATCGTGTTCGAGTGGACCCACGAGTCTTTCTCCGGTGGTTATGCTGAAGATAAATGCTTGCTTGTCAAACCCACCCGTCGCGAACCTCGTCGAGTCGGGAGAGATGTCCACCGAGAATACTGAATTGGTGTGGCCGTGGACGTCCAAGACCTTTTCTTGGGTCTGCGCATCCCATACCAACACATTCGCATTCAATCGCCTGAGTCCACACACGAGCCATTTGCCATCCGGAGACAGCGCGGCAGCGAATATTTCTGCCCCTTCAGTTCGAATCGGTTCGCCGACCTCTTGTCCGTCTTCCACCCGCCATCGCCGAAGTATCCCCTCCTCACCACCACTCAATACCTGCTTGCCATCCTTTGCGAACGAGACCGAGTATATCAGATGTTGAGTATTGATTTCAATCATTCTTGATCCACCTGAAAGTCATGGGAGGTCATTGCAGGCATTTGCCGACGACTAGCACGTACTTTTTTCCGTGGGCGACATACCCGGCCACCATGCAAGAGACAGAACGGAATCTTGGTTGGGAGTACAGGAGCAAGGGGAACGATTATATCGCTCCAATCCGTCTTATCGATGAAATTGATCAGCTCACATAGCCTTACGTGCTCGTGCCTCGTGTTGCTGACTGACATTCCTCCCGAGATACCTCATTCTCTATTGCTGTCGCAGTATAGAAAATACACAGCAAAAGGTTCAGTCAACGGATTCAACAGAGTCGCAACGGGCTTTGGATCGGTGAGTGGGCTAGGGAATACTTTGCAGGCACACTGATTACCGTGAGTAGAGTGGCGTGCGACATATCATGACACGTCATGTTGGCGAACTCAGGTAGAGTATACTAGTGAATCTTGCAAGTCTGCCCAAACTTTCATGAAGCAATAAACAGCATCCACCACATCGGTCGAAATCAACTCTTGACTAACAACAGCCCGATCATAGTGGGCGGTGTGAGTACGAGGTAGGACCAGAAGAGATTCGGGACATACGGTTGCGTCTGTGGCTGCACCTGCGCTGGCTGTAGCGATGGCCGTCAGCATCTTCTTAGCGCTTGGGAGATTTATATATATATGGACGGGAAATTTTGAGTTGGTGGTGGCGATAAATTTCTAGCAGTGCTACAAGGTGCTCAAGCAAAGAAAGCTGGTACGCTTTAGACGGGATATGACTTGTGATTGGCTACGGCAGATTCCGTGTCGGGACATACGCCAGATTCTGGATCAATTCTGGATGTTCCCGAAGCTTGATGCTCTCCAACTTGAAGAACGGGTCAACCCTACACTTTTCGTCTCATGCAGAGAGGGTATATGCGGCGATTGTGCCATGAACACTGATGCCCAAAACGCGCTCGCCTGCCCATGCCGCATCGACAGGAATGCGAGCAAAGACACCAAGATCTACCCCCTTCCACATAGTCCGTGCCCTCCCCGCTTTATCTTCCTGCACATAACTCAATCTCTCGCCAGTGTACATCGTCAGGGACCTCGCCTCACCCTCCTTTACAAACAATAAAAGCTATCAAATCTTACCTACAAAACGACAACTCACTCGAAATGGGCGAGTCTCTGCATTCAACAGAGGATCGCAAGAAGGTCGATTGCCTGTACGAGTGTATTCTCTGCGCCTGCTGCTCAACCAGTTGTCCGTCTTAATGGCGGAACCAGGACGAATATCTTGGTCCTGCAACCTTGATGCAGGCCTTTGCTGGATTGCCGACTCTAGGATGGGTATTGTAGCGTGATGTCGTCGTGATGAGATCAACGTATAGGATATATATGAGGCCCAGAGAAAGGAAGTACTCCAGAACCAGATGAGCTTGTACAGGTGTCATACCATTTTCAACCGTGGGCTGTTTTGTATGGTATCATGAGGCATCTCTCATGCATCTTCCCTAGGCTCGCATACCTGCCCCAAGGGCCTTAACCCCGCCGCAGCGATTCCCAAGATCAAGCTTGAACTTGCTGCGGACTAGGAGGTCCCTTTACGCCTCGTGTGTGTTTAAAGCGTGGGTTGGCTGGATCGCTGTTCATCTCGTGTTGTCATTTTTCGTGTTGACTCGTTGGTTACAGTAGCAGATCCAGACCGGACGCCTGTGTACATATTTTGTACGGGAGGCTTTGCTGGTATGGACAGTTCAGATGACACACACGTCAGCTTGTTTTGTCGGCGGGTCTGGACTCACCCCGGGCGTGTTGGTTTTGATGGTGTTCTTAACCCTTCAGGCTTCAAGATCTACGTCAACCTTCTGTCCCCTATGGAGAGAGAGGTGGGTTTTCACTCCCTCGTCTATCGCCTGAGATAGATTTTTGCTTGTTGCTGTTTCGGGGTTATCGACGGCACTCTATCGAGGCGGTCCAGGATAACGTAGTGGGTGACGTTCATAGGTTACCTGATGTGGTATACACGGATACACAACATACGCTGTTGGACCTGACATAATAGTACAAAAAAAGAATTTGTAGACAGAAAGCAAGGTTCGCCTCTGTGAGTTGAACATTGAACCATGCATCAATACACGTCAATCGTTCTTGGTTTGAAGATACAATGTTTCCGATTCCCTGACGACTTGTTGGCGCGCAAAGCGTGATTGTTCTTCTGTGAGTAGCACAATGTCGCGCTTCAACAGCTTGAAAGAACCACCCTTTGGGAATCCGCGTTTACGAGCCTCCGCATCGTCATCTACTTGCTTTAATTTCTATCCAGGTCGAGATCATCGTGACCAACTGGGAAGCTTTGAAGGAAATGCGACACATACCACAACGAGCGACTTCTTGACTCCAAACACGGGATCACTCCCAATGTAATCACAGTCATCTGGATAGAACGATGTAATAAGTTTGTGGTAACCGGGAGCCTCCACCATCAAATGCAAGTGGCTGGGACGCATGTTGTGGCGGCCTTGAGAAGTTAACAGTTCGCCAATTGGTCCCTTCATTCAACGGTCAAAACGTGGCCTCAATCAGAAAACCAAGCGGGATAGCACTCACTTCAACTGGAACGGAATAAGAGGGGGGAACGACGGCACGAAAACCAAAGCTACCATCTTTTGCGGAGTGCAATCGCCCACGGCAGTTAGGTTGAGTTCTGTCAGCATATTGCGTGTCGTAGAGCCCTGGTGACGGTGAGTATATACCAAGAAGCAGACACAAGTGCGAACAATACCGTTCTCATCTGCTTCCCAAGTGTTGACGACAGCACCCACGATGGGCTCGCCCTCTGTCGTCAAGACCCGGCCCTCGACATACATGTATTCTCCTTTGCCATCTGATGCAATGGATCCACCATGTTCGACTGGGGATATGTTAACCTTTGGGTAGTACAAAGCTGGGGAGTGACTCACTGTCCTCCGCATCTTCAGTGAAGAAGGGGCCCAAGACGCTGTTCTCCGTCGCACCTCCCATGACGGGATTATTGATGGCGTCGACCAAGGCCGAGACACCGAGTACGTCGGACAGGAAGATCATTTCTTGACGCACAGGTGTGCATGCCTGGCCAACGCGGGTCAAGAACTGGATGGCAGCCATCCACTCGTCTGTGGAGAGACTACGTATAGCTGAGCTCTAAGATTCGGACACTGCAGAGAAGATAACGCACTTGGACTCCTTGATGAAGGCATGCAAGTGCTTGACGAGTAGTTGGTATATGAATTTGAGACGTCTGGTTCACGCTAAGCGGGGAATGGGGTGGAAACGGGTTGGCTTACGGGTTGGACGTCTGTCCGATAAGCAGCAAGAGGTTCGCTGTTATGGTGTCAGGGCTCTCTGGCAGCTACCGGATCAAATATATTACTGAGCATAGACACAGCCTGACAATGAAAGGACGAACCGGGAGAAGAAAGCTGGGTGGAGCTATTCCGTTAGAGGCGGCAGGCTTGACGTTGTCCTGAGTATGCTCAAAGTGGCCGTGAACCATGGTGAATGAGTGGGAATGTTTGAAAACAATGATACGATGACCGCATCCCGTTTTATAAGAATACACCATCACACAGCCATTACTACACCACGCTGACTGTTACCCCTGAAGACTGGTGAGTTCCCTCTTCGCTTATTGCCCACAGAACAATCCCCCGACAATGACACTGGGAGTCTTACGCCGTTTATTGATCACCAGCGCGCACACACCGCGACTGTCGGTGTTGCCATGCTGCAATGACATGGACATTCTCGCCAAAAGTCGGTTAGAATATTAGGATGACTGAGCAACCCACCCGAAACGCCACAGCTAAACGTAGATCCAAACATTCAGGATGTGGCCACCTCTGCTGCGACTCCAGAAGGAGAAACGAATCCAGCCCCTCAAGGCCTCATGATTGAATATTGAGCGCTGAGTGCTGTGTCGTGATGGGTAGAATATCCTTATCAAATTTTGCGATGACCACGGAGGGAGACGTATATCAATTGCTTTGTCAAATTGGAGTTGGTTGAAGGTTGCCCAGCCAATCGATGCTCAGCGCTCGGGAATCATGTATACGTGCTCATTGAAGAGATCGGTCTTCCAGCGAATGGTAGGTATCACGTCGTTTGGCTTCGCAGTGCCAAGCTTGAGTCTGTAGCGAATACACCGCCCTCTCTGGCACTGTCAAAGATACTGTAATGTTACGCGACCAACCACTCGGTATCACGTCCTCACCTAAATTTGGACATATCCAATGGGGCAGTGTCGGACGTGGCGCAGGTAGGGTGGACACTAGGTTTGGGTGTCAAGCCTTGGCAGTCTATCGCTTCGTGCAGAGTGGTATAGGACAACCCCATCCTAGGTCGAGAGTTCAAAAACAAGGATCAGAGTCATACCTTCCCTCATCGAGTGGATTCTTTACCCCCGTATGACTCCCAAGTTGTTGACCACAGTCCGCACGCACAGCTCGACCTCAATTCGATCCAAATGAAGTAGGCCACTACTCGTCCAAGTTGAAATGAGGGTAGTAGTCAAACGAGGCCTTGGCAATTGAAACCGTCTCCATTTCGAATTGGCCTTTGCGATCCGATTGGACGATCGCGACACGTCTGTTGATCATTATTTGCACTACATACTCCGACATGACGCGCAAACGACTCGGCCTCCACGGGTCACACTCGTTGGACGCCATTTCTACTTCCACAAATACTTTTGACCGAGTTGCCAGTCAGACGCTGGCAATCGACGTGCACTTTCGGGCCATGAAACAGTGACCTCGCGGTGCACGTGAGCACTAGCATTTTCAGGCTCGTGAATTATCCATGCTTGGATGTCTTCAGATGTGGTGCACGCAAAGAATCACCTGCAGGCTATCACACATGTCCGAACCCAGCCTAGACGCGCCGGTACAAGCCGACGCGTGCATTCACCGTGTACTGTTTATCTCGGGACCACTATCATTACCTGCAATGAAATGGTCGGTATCATTAGATGCTCACACTGATCATGCTGGTGAATGCACGCATCAAGTTGTGTTGGGGGGTCCAGAACTTGACTTGGACGTGTGTGATAGTTTTGAATGATGTGTGCGGCGTGTTGAGCCCTATCGTATGTTTGGCCACAGAGACGGTTTCATGTCCGTGTTTGTGGACTCTTCTTTCCTAGTCAGGGATTTTGCTCCATGCCTGTGGCATTGCTCGATGGCTCACATGATGTTGCTCACTCGCAAGTTCCGGAGTTGTCGGTTGCACCAAAACGGTGTGATTCGGAATACGCAGCAGGCAATGCCAGATGTCTGTAGGTTAACATATGAGGTATACACGGACACATTGCATACATTTGTTGGAAATATCGAGAACCTGGTATAGCAGTACAAGGTGAACGAGACCCGAGACTAGAGTTCATGTTGACAAGTTATAGTTATTATCGTTGAATAGTTATGTCAATTGTCCTTGGTCTGAAGATATAATGCTTCCGTTTCGCCAACGACTTGTCGCCGCATGAGGCGCGATTGTTCTTCTGTGAGTAGGACGATATCGCGCTTCAAAAGCTTGAAAGAACCACCCTTTGGGAACCCGCGTTTACGAGCCTCCGCATCGTCGTCTACTTGCTCTAATTTCTGTCCAGGTCGAGATCATCGTGACCAACCGGAAAGTTTTGAAGGAAACGCGACACATACCACGACGAGCGACTTCTTGACTCCAAACACGGAATCGCTTGCAATGTAATCACAGCTGTCTGGATAGAGTGAGGTAATAAGTTTGTGGTAACCAGGGACCTCCGCCATCATATGTAAGTGATTTGGACGCATGTTGTGACGGCCTTGAGATATTAACAAACCGCCGATGGGTCCCTTCAATCAATGATCAAGATTCGTCACATATCAAAAAACGAAG